>CANYCX011134874.1:0-33945 GCA_948193385.1 Breynia disticha f. nivosa | reverse complement strand
TCGGTAATTTCAGGGTGATAGCGTTGCAAATACTGTTGTAGCAAGTCGCTTACCGTGGTCAATTGTTGTTCAATGTGTCGGAGAGAATTCCGTACAGCAGGTAATCCCCGTTGAACGTCGTCATTCGGGTTTTGGAACATGGTCAAATAGAACAAACCTGGGGAATTCCAGGCTCTGATACCCGCGGGTACCCGCCCCGATAAACCCGATCCAAACCCGATATAAATGAGTTTGGGACGGGTACGGGTAGTGGAAATCATACCCGTCACGGGTTCGGGTCGGGTACGGGTTCAGCCCTCTGGGTACCCGCTACCCGAATCCGCTTATATAAACGGAGTCAGGTAGCGGGTACTCAACGAGTACCCGTACCTTTTACCCATTTACAGAACAAAAATATATGTCATTGGTAGGATTCAAACCCACACAATTATTAAAGATAAGAATATCCCTTACCACTAAACCAACTATATTATCCGAACTTCTAAGACATTCTATCATATAAAATAAAAAGATTTATTATGTAAACGGATATTTAAATGGGTAATGGGCACCCGCAGGTACTACCATTAGGGTATGGGACGAGTACGGGTATTATTTCAGCGGGTTCGGGTAGCTCATATATTAAACGTGTTCGGATACGGGTTTCAAACTTTTCTCGGGTACCCGACCCGGTTGCATCCCTAAACACGACAAACAAAATTTATCATATTAATTACATAATTTTCTTAAAATGTGATCAATAATGATCTTGTTGAAAAAATTAAGTGTTTTATTACTATGACTAATGGAGTCAAAACTGATTTAAACATTAATTTCTTAATATATATGAAATAAAAATTATTCTAATATCAACAATAACTACACATAATTATTAAATATATCCTAAATTCTAAAATTTATTGTGATTTAATTTGACTAAAAAAATATTATTTGGGATTGGTAATTAAATTTAAACAATTTTTTTTTTCACTTATAAGATATAAAAAAAATTAAATAGTTATGCTTATTATACAAAAAAAAAATCAATTATTTTATATCATATATATGACATATATCATATATAAATGACATATATCAAAAGTTATAAACTCGATGCTAGTTTCGGTTATCCGGTTTAAGATAATTCAGTACAGTTTAGTACGATTCTTGGTACATATCTTATATAAAATGCAGAACTATCCCAAAAAATATTTCAGCATAGTACAGTTCGGGGACCAAAATAAAAATATCTTTGAAAAAAGAAAACAACCATTGAAGCATATTCAAAAATTGCGGCCATAAACCTAATTTACCTCAACTCCTTGTATTAAAAAACACCAGTCTTCGTCATTTTGGCACATCTAGTCCGGCGAGCTCTTCTGTTCTTTGAATGTGCTGGCAATTTCTTCAGGGAATTCTATGTCAGGTCTCCATTCAGTTTGTTGTCCATAAAGTTCCTGTTCTCCGGACTGGAATTCTTTGTCTGCCTCAAGCAGCTTCAAACAGTCCCTCGATGTATTCCCTGATGAATATTGATCCATTAAGCTCCTTCCCAATTGAACATTCCTACCTTTCGCAACAGATTCTGATTCAATTCCATGCCCAGAAACCATCCCGGAGTGTTGAAAATCTGTGTCGCTAAAAACTGCTTTCGAAACAATCTTTGCTGAGCATCTGTGCACAGAGCTTGCACCGGTGATGTTTATCTGAAATTTAGCCACCATTAAGTCTTTGCATATGTGATGTATAAAGAAAAATAACTACATTGATCAACTACCAGGTATTCTTCTAAGCCAAACTAGTCAACCAAAGATATGTAGTTATGAAGCAGCAAAATTCTCTCAAGCTTCATTAGCTAAAATAAGTTTGAAATAAAATCTATAAAATTTAATAAATGAGTTGATTTGAGCTTACAGTCATTCCCTTCGTCCCCACGTCTCCTGTTTGAACTCCAGCAGCCACTTCTGGTGCCTTCTCAGAATATGGAAGCATCATCTCATCTATTGGTGCTGCATCTTCAATTTCTGCTTTTGGCTGATCAACTTTCGGTTTAACCGCCCCTGTAACAGCATTATCTTTCCTCTTGTGCTGAGGTTCCATATCAGTCGTGTATGGCTGGAGTATAGGAGCCACAAACTCTTGCTTATTTTCTCCAGCAGGAAGCTCTTCTATAATCTCCAGTTCTAACTTTTCAACTTCCTGTAGTGCATTCAAATCATCTCTCGGCATCCTCCCTAAATGAAACTCCTCCATAATGCAATCTATCAACAGAATTTTCTGACATTTTGCTTCATTCACAAAATTTGAAGTGCCTTCATCCGTAATAATCTTTTGTTTGTAGTTTCTGTTTGGGTTCTTTCGTCCCAATTTACTCAATATCCAATTCCTCATACCACCTAACATGGTCCAGAGAGAAAATTAAGACTGCTAAATAACAAATATCTGCAGAAAGATCTATACTTTGCAAGCCTAACTAATATCATTTGTTATTAACATTCCTGTTAGAAAATGCTCATTGATTGCCTTAATTAAGTTCTTTGTACAAGAGCAGGAGCCAGAAAAACAGCTGCTACAACGGAAAACATTGATTTCAAAGATAACAAAAGGGGAAACAAAAATAGTGTTAAACTTCATCTTAAACTCATGAAACATACAAAGTGTAACTGAGATACTTTGGGTCAAGTCTATTTTCTTGTTATTTTGCTAACACAACTCAACACACCTACCTAATTCATAGCATACAATGAATTTCATAAAATCGCCAAAAAAAATTACACTAAAGAAGGATTCCTTACCACTAATCAATGAACTGGACAATCATACAACTGCAATCATAAAATTCGATCATCCCGATTATAGTGATACTATCACATCCGATTAAAACTTGATAATTTAATTATTATATCCCAATTGAGGTAAAAGTTATAGCAAAACAGAGGTTTTGGAGCAACCGAAAGGTTTTGAATTGGTGACATAAAGGGAACTAAAATGGAACAGAAAACAACATAAATAAAGGAAGTAGTGAATTACCGTCACTGGTGGGAGTGAGAAAGTAAAATGGCTGATCTGAGGAGGAGGAGGAGGAGGAGAGCATCGAAAGGAAAAGAAAGCGAGCAAAATGAATAGAATAGAGAGAGACAAGCATGTTTATATATATATACGGTTGAAAGGGATAGGTGGTCACTGTCTTTTTCAAGCAAATGATAGCAATAAAATACATTATGAGAACTGTTTTTTTATTCTTTTAAATAAGAGATAAATTATTCATTTTACTTAAAATTAAAAGAATTAACGCAAATTTAGAGAATCATTTAATGATGATTTTTTTTTCATTTACTCTTTTAAATAAAAAAATATTTAAGAAAAACAATTTTTATTAATAATTTAATAAACCTTAGTATAAGAAATGAATAATTATAAAAATTAACAGTTAATATCAATTAAAAAGGAAAAAATTATATTAAAAGTGGTAAACCTTAAATGAGATCCAAAATTTCTATTCTCAAACTTGGGGAAATAAGAATCGAAGTTATTAATCTAAATATCCTAATTTGGTATGAATTGGAGATTGGTCACGTGAGTAGTAGAGGTCAGAAACGTCTTTATCTCATAAATCATGTTAAATTACAAAAATGGACACCAGACAATTCTTCCTTTCAACATCAATGCGATTGCTGCCATTAAACGCTAATGCCATCGTCAGAAATCTAAACTACATCTACCGAGAAACTGCATGAGAGAATCCACTGTTCAATCATCCAAAATATGGGGAACATGTCGGCGATTGCAAGATTAACTGTACACAAAAAGTTACCAGTTTGCTGCAAGGGTAATGCATGATTGACAATAATGTGAATCACTTTGCTTCAAGCTTCTTCCACAAATTGAAAGATCTCCTTATGATTGGATCTGCTGAAAATCCTTCTGCATAAGCACCGATGGCATTTAAAAGGCTAGTAAATTTCTCCCCATTATCCTGAGACAAACAGTAAAATATAACTAACTGATATTTAGCCGAAAACGAATCAAAGCAACTTGAATACAAAAATCAATGAGGCGGTTATGCAACCTGACCAGACAAATTGAATTGGGAAGTATTGGGCCAAAAAGCTTGGGAAAGCATGCAAAAGTACGAATTTTCACAAAAATATTTATGGAGCTGAATACAAAAACTCAATTATCAAGGATCACCAGATCATTTGCTCACAGAAAAACTTTTGCAAGAAGCTCCAAATAAGCACTACTGGTTATGTGAAGTAGACGAAAATAATTTTGCCGAGTTTCACTCTGTCAGATGCCAATCAATCATATAGAGGCTCACTCATCAATACACAACTTTCAGACATCAAGAGATTACTAATGGGAGATTAAATTGACAAAACTTCAAATACAGTGATAATCATTGTTGTGCATACCTCGGGTTTCTTAAAAGTGAAATCATTAGTATCAAAAGGGACCATGTAGAAAGGAAGATCACAGCGTAGCAGTGCCTGCCGTACAAGAATAACAAATGAGAATAATTGACATTGGCCATAAAAATCAGATTCGATCTTGATGCTTTGTTGCAATCAATTATCCACACTGGTTTATCAGAAGGTTGATAAAAAGTCATAACGTACATCTTCAAAACTGATAGAATTTTGATTATATAAGAGCAAAACGATGCACCATGGTTAGATTACCACCTTGGAAACTTATTGTTCAAAAAAAGGAAAGCAAAGAACATTGTGATCTTTATGTATCATTTTGAATAAATCGAAAAAATTATAATATATTACATGAAAAACAGATGTAATCAATCACTTTTTTACTGAAGAAGATGCATGTATCATCTTGTCATAATCAAATTATAAACGCTCCAGAAGTTGTGACACATTTGTTTACTTTCCAATCTTTTAAAGATCCATGGACTGGACAAACAACTGCAAGTCTTTATTCCTTAAGCGAATAAAAGAAGAAAAGAACAAATCCTCATTCATAAATAACAAGATAGGAAAATATACCAGGTTTTTGCTTAAGAGAGCCTGATCTGCACTTCTTATCAAGGTCTAGAGTAAGAATAAAGAAGTAGACAAGAAAAACCAAGAGTTAGCCACAACATGGATCTGAAAATGAAAATATGAAAAATAAAAATGCTGAGGACAATGAAGAACTTTGTCTTTAATGAGTTAGGAAATATGAACTGTCACAAATTAAAGTAAATGCATAACTTTGACGGATGGCTATTTCATTTTTTTGGTTAGTCATTGTAAGAATGACAAACAAATCTTTTTCAGATGAACAGAAGCTTGATGAAGAGGAAGGGATAACAAAAAAGGATCCCCTTTAAAAGGAAAGAAATACTTTAGATGAGATCAAAAAAAAAAAGAAAATACTTCAGAAAGCAAGCAATTATCTTGCTTCGATATGATAGAAAAGTACCACCTCTCTAATGCGCTCTTCTTCTACTTGATCAACGCATTGCAATAAATTCTCCAATGTCCCTGTAAAAATATGTGCAATCAAAATAATTTGGCATAAAAGATGCAGAGCAACTTTCAGCCAGCAATGATGCTTCAACAAGGAAGAACATATGGTTCACTATCATACCAAATTTTGTGATCAGTTCCAAAGCATGAACGTTTCCTATTCCTTCAACTCCTGCAGTAAATATAAGCAACGTCAAAGCAATGCATATTGACCACCATACTTAAATTGAAGACAAGGCAGCTGAACAGAGTTGATTCCAGTAGTTTCTTTCACTAATTCTTCCCTAGTAAGGGGTGACACTTAAGCTTATAAAGCTTCAAGTGCATTTATCTATGACACATTTATGTTGTGGTACGCATTTTTCTTTGGCATCCACAGTGATCCTGTTTGACTGGATTTCTTGGAATTTCATAACACCATATTGACTTATATTGCACCACCAACCTCATATCAGCATCATTACTACACTGTTGCTCTCTTACTAATATGCTACCTCTTTCCCATATTGTTCAAATCAAAAGGCAGAAATTTATCTAAGTCAGGAAGATTAAAAAAAAAAGAGAGGGAGATAGAATCCATTTCTATGGTCTATATCATACATAAGGCAATGAAAATTAATTATCAACCTGATTCTGATACAGGTCATTTCACACTTTCACTAGTAAAAAATATACTTTTAACTTCATTGATGAGATTATAAGCAGACACTAACAGTATATAACAAATAAGAAAGTAGCGAAAAATGACCAGGAATATTATCACTTGCATCACCCACTAAGGAGATCATATCAACGAACTGACTAGGTTTGAGCGTTCCATATTTTTGGGAGAACTCCTCCAATCCAAATGAAACCATTCTGGCAAGAAATAATTGCTTCAATGTAATAATGTGAAACAAAAGATTTAACAAATGAACAGTAATTACAACACATAAAAGTTCTCAATACAGCAATAACAATAAGTTAATAAGCGAAAACACTAAATAAATGCATAAATGATTTCAGTTTTTAACTAAATTTTCAAAAGCTTCAAGGATAAACGTTTACAGCTCCTGCTTATCTTTGAAATTCATAAATTCAAGCAATGATATATCTAACGAAAGACTATTGATATGGCACCATATTTCCATGCATGCTGGAATAAAATTGTAATACAAAAAAGTTGCTTGATTGTAACCAAAAACTAAAACCTTCATTTTTAAATCAGAAATTGTCCTAACAATGAAATTTTTAATTACAAGATAATAATGAAGCATCGGATGCCATGGAATTCATTTTTAAATCAGAAATTGTCCTACCAATGAAATTTCTAATTACAAGATAATAGTGAAGCATAGGATGCCATGGAAAGAGACTAACTCAAAGCCACGTGGTGCGATCCGTAGGAGACGCAACGAGGGAGATAGAATCTGAAAAAAGTCCTTATCTGGTGAAACCACCCGTACCTATTCAACTGAATTATAGTTAATTGTCATTCAATTCTATTAGCATAAAGTCAGTTTTTCCTTCATTAAAAAGAGGAAGCACATCTAGGAAGTTGTGGCAAGGGAAAACAGAAATGGGTACATTGTATGACCTTTTTTTTTTTTTACATTTTTCAGTATATGGCTAAAAATTGCTTATACCTTGAATCCATCATTTACACTCCTCACAGCCAGTGTGCCAATTACATCATCTGCTTCTACCCCGGGAACCTGTCTTTGCGTAATTATTCATTATTTAGCATGTCCAGCCAGATATTAGATATTTCAGTAGCATGAGACAAACTGTTTACCTCAATAACCTTGATGGACATGGCTTTTATGGCAGCTTTTAAGTACTGTCGACCCTGTACTATGGTATCAGGTGTTGGAGGGCGGTTGCTTTTGTACGCAGGATATAAGGTATGACGAAAGTTCACTCCTGAAAAAAGGACATTGACGGTGCAATTGTGCTGGCTAATTCAAAAACTACACATTAAAAATATTCTAACAAGTAGACACTTAAATGCAATAAAATTTTTCATGACTACAGGATGTGTTAGAAAAACAGGGAAAAAAAAAAGAATAATTTGAATTAAGTTCAAAAGTCAGGAAAACCAACGTTGAAAATCAATGAAACTCAAAGAACCAATTGTAATTTAATAAAAAGAAATACTATCTCTCATATAGCTATAGGAAGGAGAAAATTAGGATATTATCAAATTTAGTAAAATACAACTTATCACAGGAACTCTGAAAGTCATTTTCTACAAATATTTTCGTTGTATAGGCTGCATCCAACAAAAAACCTGAAAATCTTGCCCTTATCTATCCACCATTGCTAGTAAATAAACATACCCTTCCTTTTTGACAAAAATATTCAAATGTTCCATTCAAATTACTAGAATCATTATAATAACAACATACCTTTTGCTCGGAAATTTTCTTTTGATGAACCACTAGAACTAACAAATGGAACTCCTGAAATAAGAAAAAAGTTTATCTATCAACCAAATGATGTATCTATAGGAACTAATTCATCCCATAATGAATAGTTTGCAACTCACACAACAAACATTTTGTTCTATATACAAAGACCTGTTGGAAGCAAAAAGGGAATTGGTATTGAACCAGTCTTTACAAAAATTAAAAAAAGAATGGTCCATAAATCCATCTAAAACATGAGGTGCAACACATTCTAATTTTTTTTCCTTTTGAGAGTTGGTTGGACTTTGTGGTCTTCAAAAACTTTAAGCCAATGATGCCAAAATAAATCACGGATTGCAAGACAGAAGCTCTTACCAACCTCAAACAAACTTTTCAACAAAAAAAAAAAAACTTTCTTGTGTTTCAGAAAGTTGGTATGGTGACTTCAAAGGTAAAATAAAAGGCATGATTTTGCAGTAGTGCCCTATTCACTAGAATTAACTTCAAGGAGAGATCATCTTTCACATGTTCATGTTACGCTAGCTAACTCCAAATCATGTTTTCACTCTCATTTTTATGCAAGAATGAGTATATTAGCTCAGAACTGATGTAAGATAAAATCAAGATATTCAAAGCAGAAAGATACTGGAGTAGCAGCACTCCAAATTTAGTGCACGGCACTTCACGTTGATGATCAGATTACAGCAAAAAGAAGCTCCATTGTTTTTTCTTGCCTTTCTACAAAGCTACTGCTATTTTACAGCCTATTCTTGATCATTGACTCATGGCTTCACCAGGTTGAATCATAAAAAAGTTAGGCTAAATTAGAAACAAGAGAAACACCAATTCCAAGAGTTTCTTAAAAATTACATTCAGATAGAAGGGAAAGGCAGTTTTTATGCAAGATAATTGGAAACCAAAGGTTAAAATGGTGGATGAAAGAAATCAAGGAAAAGAAACGATGGAGGACATATAAGTAATATGATGCACAACATGGTTGTTTCCAATTTGAATAACAACAGTTTGAAGGAAACATTGAAAATCTAATCAGAAGAAAAAAGAGTGCTTACTGATTATGATAGCATTTATATGTGCATCTTACCATCATGATCAAACACCACCTGCAAGTAACAAACAAAAGAATAAGGAATAGAATACAGCTCATTTAAAGATATGACAAGGAATAAACATAAACATGGAAATGAAAATAAAAAAATACAATTTTGTAAGATAATTAACAAAATATAATTACCAAAGCTATTTCTAAAACTGCAGGAAAAATAACTGCTGTTAACACATAGATATCCCAAAACTGCAACCAGTACAGGATGTTTCAGCAGAATTCAATTACAATATCCCAAATACCAAATTCCATTCATTCACGACATGGTTTTAGCCAATGTGGATGGTAATGCATATATTTTTTTAACTTTGCAACAGGAGAAACTGAAAGAAAGACATAATAACAAGCAGATAGTCATACCGCAACATGAGTAGGGATAAATTCCAGGACGTCAACTATCTGCAAGAGAAAAAAAAATTGTGAGGAACTTTGACCTAAACCCCCCACTAAATAACAGCTAAATGATAGTCAATCCAATCAGACAAAGCCTGGAGCAATTGATATGTACAAGTAAAGAGCCAAAAAATGAATAGATCTGCATTTTAGTCTACCTGTGAACATGAATATACCTGAGAGCAGGCCTGTCTATTGCTTGTTAAAAAAGAGATACATTTTTTCACCCAGTTATCAGCTATCAGATAACAAGAAAATTCAAGTAAACATATATGCTAAGGTATCAATATCACATCAGTTTGGAGCATTCCCAGCAACATAAACTCATTTGTTTCACAATATTTAGGGGATTCCCAGCAACATAAACTCATTTATGTCACAATTTATGAACACAATAGCACCAATTTGTTGGTCATCTTTATAAGAATATTATTTTCATTGCAAAAAAGAGAGGAAATGAGGAAATTTCATATCACTTACCAGAGATAGCGCTGAATCTATAGTTAAAACCCAATCTCCATTGCCATCAGCATGCTGTAGATACCCTCGGTGCAACTTCGCTGATTCCAATTAATTCGACAAAAAACAATATTCAGCTTTAAAAAAACACAATCCAGAATGCCAACAAGCATACTCATACTAAATATGCCAACTACAAAGAATCATGTAGCACAAATTTTCCGCATTCAATTTTCAAACCTATTATAAACATTGTCTCATTCTCTTTAAATTCACAAATCACGTCATAAAGTATACAAAATCAAAATCATTCAAAACCAATAATCCAACATTCAAAAATCCAGCATAATCCTAATGCGAACATTATTATATCAAATCCACTTATCCCAAACGCAAAATTCATTCACAAAACAAAAATTCCACAAACAAACGAAACACATTCTTTCATTATAACCAAATAATGAATTCTCCACTACTTCATTTCCTTTCACTTGACCAAATCCATTAAATACTAAACACAAATTAAAGCAATGAAATACCTAAAAGCTTATAATAAGCTCTATAAATGACAGAAGTTCCATCAATAAGCATAACTCTCCCATTACAATTCTTCACACTCTCTGCACCATTCACCTTCCTTTCACTTGCAATTACCGCATTCGCACTCGCTAAACTGCAATAATTCTAGAAACAACAACAAATAAGTTAAAATTACATAACATTATTAGATTTTACAGTTGGTTGGTAAAAACGAAAATTACCTTGTTATTAACCGTTTCGAAAGTGACGTGTCCGTTTCTGAGTGGTGAAGAGTTCGAGAAGGTTCTACGGAGGTGAGCGAGAGTCGTACGGATGGAGTGAATTGGTAGGTTCATGGATTGAAGGTATGCCATTGATTCAAGTCACTTTGCTTGGAACTATGATTATAAGGAAGAAAGAAATGTCGTTTTTCAAGAAGGAGAGGAATTGTCATTAACTCCCTAAGTTTTACACTATTGGGGTTCAGTCCTCATTATTTTAGGAATTTTTAATATGGATGCTTCAAGTTTAATTAATTGTGTCTTTTTTTTAACAAATTTTGTCGTCTTTTGTAGGTTGTAAATTTGATAAATATTAATTATGGTCTTAAAATTATAATTAATAATTTTAATTTGGAAAATTCTAACAAAGAGTAAGTTCAAAAAAAATGTTATCTCTAGTTTTTTTTAAAATTTTTTGAATTTTAAATTTCAAGTCTAAAATAATTATTTTGAATAATGATATTTTATAATAAAATAATTATTTGAATAATAATATCATAATAAAATTTAAATGTGCATTTACCAAATATTATTATTGAAGTACAATTAGTTTATTTAGTGACAAACTAATTAAAATAAATTATTTTTATTAAATATCTGCATTAAATATAGAACTTCAAAATATATTTATATAATTTTAAAATTTTGTAAAAATTAAACAAATAACTACCACACGTTATCTATCTAAAGTTATCAATTTGTGTTAAATATGTTAGAATTGTGCCGTGCAATTTTCTATTAAATGTCATTATTTGATATAAACATTGCAAAAATTGAATTCGTGTCTCTTGTCGTATTATAAACGTGTCGTATTATAAACGTATAATCGCAAATTGTGTTATCTCATAAAAAATTTACAGCTCATCCAACCCAAGCTAACCGAACCAACCACAGCTAACCAAACTTTGAATCCAAATAAAAACTCCGGTTCATACTAAACCCTCGTTTCATCTGCATTCACGCTAAAACCCTAACAAAAAAAAAGCCGTCACTCCGCTTTTTATCATTTGTAACATTCAATTTTCAATTTTCTTTCTCCAGTTGTTGTTTTAGTGGTTTTTGAGTAATGGGTAAGAAAGGAAAGACTCAAAAGAAAAAATCCCGCCTCGAATATGATGATCCTCAAGACATGGACGATGAAATTGATACTTGTTAGTATTTATTTCTCTTTAATTGTCGATTTTAGTAGCTCTAATTTGCTTAAAAGTCTTAGTTTTTCCGAAATTTATTGTTAGTTAATGGTTTGTGTCAATAGGTTGTATTTTTTATTGTGATATTTTGTTAGCAATTGGTAGTTTCACTAGCTTTATTTTACTTCAAATTTTATAACTTGTATGAAAGTCATATACTTTAATGATGCTTAATGGTGGTTTTTGTTTATGAGTTGTAGCTTTTGGTTATGTGAAGTTTGTTAATGTGTTTGAGTATTTTGAGTTTTTTGTAATGTTTTGTGGTTTTTTGTAGTTCATAAGCAAAGGGATATTGTTCCACTAGATGTGAATGGTGATGCCGCAGAGTCTAGTGAAGATGATGAGCTGCCAGTTTTTGATGATAAGGTTTGTGTTTTGAGATTTTTTTTATGTTTGTTATTTTATGTAAAAGCATTTTAATGTATTTAGTGTTTTGAGGAGCTGCATTTGTCATTGTAAAACAGGATATTGATTATGATGATGATGACGATGACGATGAGGACAATGATTTTGATACTGGATTGGCAGCAAAAAGTAAGATATAATTTATAATCGATAGGATTTGTTCTTCTTGATTTGTTTCTTACCAAATCCTAAATGCTGCGATGAATAGTTGATTTCTTATGTGGTTGAAGGTTCATTTCCCAAGTCATGACCCTTTGTTTATAATTTATATGCATGCGAAGTTTTATATGCTCTAATGTGAGAGTTCAAGGAACCAAAAATGTTAATGATAGCTTATCGGGGTTTGCTTCTTCTACGCATGTTAACTGTAGTTGTAAAGCAGCAAAAATTTTTGCAATCAAAGTTTGGTGGATCGGGTGATGAGATGGATGAAGAGGATGAAGACATTGTAGACAAGAAAAGGATCGGATGGGGTGGGAGAAAGGATCTATATTATGGCGGTGATGAGGTGATGAGATAAGATTTATTTATGTTTTGAACTCTGTTAGTTATGAAATGTTTCTTAGTGGAATTAGTATCACTTCTTCACCATTATTTGTTATAATAGTATTATGAATATTGTTTAATCGAGTTGATGCTTTCGAGTTTCCCTGTAAAATGAGCCTTAAGAATTGAATCATATTGCCCTGTAACTACAACAGCAATCCAGTGATGATGAGGTCGCTAAAATGGAGGAGGAGGAGGCAATAAGAATAATGAAAGAGAGAGCAAAAGACTTAACAGAGGCAGACTTTGGCCTTGAAGATGAGGAGGATAGAGAATTAACCTTAGAGGTAATACTTGAAACAGAATGTTGCTTTGGTGCTGCTAAACAATCCAAGTGTTCATGTAACTGAGAATAATCCATTTTGAAGTCAAATTATATCAAAACATTATGTGTCATCAGGAAATTTCTGCTAAAGGACCAGACTTGATGAAAACTTCGGCTGGCAAAGAAACTATGGCTGACATTGGCGCTTTATCAACAGAAGATCAGATGGACATTGTTCATAGGTAAAACATTTAAAATTTTCTTCTTCTGTTTGTCCAATTTGCTAGATGTCTATGTTGCTGATCACTTCTATTTGTCGAATGCCACCTCATCAGCCCATATTCTGACGAGGTGACGTGGGTGCACTTTTAATTTTTGCTTATGCACTGAGGTCCAACAACTTGTACTTTCTACAGCTCTGCTCCAGAATTAGTTGGTTTACTGTCGGATCTGAATGATGCAGTTGAACAACTTGAAAGCCTTGATTCACTTATAAACAAGGTATTGTGCTTCTGTTTCCAGTTTTCTTAATTGTATAAGCATGCTGCTGAGCATGGCTCGTTTCTGCACATTATTTATTTGAAAAAAATTTATAGTGATAAGAGTATTCTGCAGATAATCTTGTTTGACCATGTTTCTTGTATTATTTATGTCTAGTTTAAAGTTGGAGCCACATCGGAGGCTGGATTGCGCTATTTAGAGGTGAAGCAGCTTCTCTTGGTGGCACATTGCCAAGCTATAACCTTCTACCTCCTCCTCAAATCTGAAGGGCACTCAGTTCATGATCACCCTATCATAGCTCGCCTTGCTGAGATCAAGGGTTTAATAGATAAGGTTTTTTATGGATCTTTTAGATTTGGTTTCTCTGATTGTTGTAGGAGCGAATAAATCATTTTTGTGAATGCTTTTGAATACTTAGTTTAGTAATTTGTTTGATGGATTCCACGATGTAAGTCAAAATGAACTTGCATTACCTCATATACAATGTAATGGATCTGTTGTCTAAGGATTCAAGTTTCACAGGTGAAAGAACTAGACTGGAATCTCCCATTAGAACTTGAAGACTTTGTGAAGGAAAATTCTGTAGCTGATACAATGCTTGATACAGTTACAGAAAATGACGAACCAGCATTGCAATCTGATCATATGTCTAAAGCTCCTAGCTCTTCTGCTGTCTCGGCCAACAGAGACGAAAAGACAGAGGTAATTGCAGATTCACATGGTGGTAATGACATAAAGTGTTAATCATTTAAGTCCAATTTTCAACTGTCTTTTGTATCACAGCTTCCAGGTTTAAATCAATTGGCAAAAGTAGAGTCTTTGAGAGAGAATGGGAAAAAAGAAGCAAAACGTAATCAGAAGGTAAGTTGAGTCAGGATATGTTCCTTTTTGTTTCTTTGCTAATTATATGATATGTTATATTATATAGCTAATTCTGATGCGTAAAATGTTGCAGAATGATCAAGCTGGGTTTCAGAGTACAGAAATGTTAAAGTTAAGAGCTGCCCTTGAGGAAAACTTAAAGCAGAACCGAGGCCTTAATTCCTTGCTTTCGAAGCCTGATAAATCTAAGAAGCAGCTGAAACCAGTGAACAAGTACTATCTCACTCATACCCTTTCTGGTTTATACTCCTTTTCTTTCAACTTTCTTTCATGACTAATACATTTGAATTTGATTTTGAATTGACAGACAGCTTGAAACATATGATGATTTTGATGATGAAGCCACAGATGTTAAAAGTGGTAGTCAGGCAATGGTTAATGAGAATAAAGGCTTGGTTGGATTAAGCAAACTCTCTTCACTTGTTGCTGCAAAACGTAATAAGTCGAAGGTATAAATTGTCGAAAATGATGTGAACTTTCGTTGCATTCAATGAATACTACATCTGTCTGAAATTTGCACTTCTTTACAGTTATTTTTATTACCTTCTAACCTCCAAATGCATGCAGGTTATTTCTGGTGACGATGACATGCCAAAAAGAGATGATATAGGGGAGAGAAGAAGAAAACATGAGCTAAGAGTATTAGCCGGTGCTGGAATCAAGACTGAAGATGATGGGGGTGAGGATCTGGGTCACATTGAGGCGGACGGATCCTCTGATGGGGAGGACGAAGTGGAGGATGATACAAATGGTACGGATGCTTCGGAAGATGAATTCTATAAACAAGTGAAGGAAAAGCGAGCGGAAAGACTTGCTACAAAAAAGCAGATGTATTCAAGGTTTGTTGATGCATTGTTTCTTCTTGTTTGTGATCTTCTGAACATATTCAGAAATCAAAATGTCGCAGATTCTCTCTATAGTCTGACATCTGAACATAATGTTTTGCTTATTCAAGTCAGTTTTCCGCTTGTATACGTCATGAAAAAACTGATTTAGATACTCAAAATTCAAATTTTAGTGGTTTCTTACCTTTTCGACTGAAGATTTAAACTCATGTACTCCAATGATCAATTGCAGAGGGGAACCTATCCCATCATCAATGGATCAAACTGTGGACGGGAAAAGACTGATCTCTACTCAGGTGAGAACATTTTGTATTACCTGCACTTAAGATCACCATTCAATGCCAATTTCGGTACGACAGATTATTTACAACTTCTTTTTCTCTTGAACGACACCAGATTGAGAAGAACAGAGGTCTGACTCGTAAACGCAAACGGGAGAACAAAAATCCAAGGAAGAAATACAGGGTAACTTTCGACGATTCTACTGCAATTAATATGCAGGGTGTTTTCATTCTGGAAATACCAATATATTCATCTCTCTCAATGTATCTTAATATGCAGAACAAACACGACAAGGCGGTAAAGCGACGGAAAGGGCAAGTACGGGAGATCAGAAAACCGACGGGCCCGTACGGAGGGGAGACGACCGGAATCAATGCAAGGGTCAGTCGGAGCGTCAGGTTTTAAGAAACGTTCAGCGTCGATTCGCGTCAGGATGAACGATCAGCTTGCATTATGAAAGCCTTTGTAATGTGGAAAATTTTGACTAACAAAAGTTCGAACAATAAAAACCTATTTTACTGTTGTTTATATGAAATTGCTACTATAATTATGTAACAATTATGTTAACTTCTCATAATAAAAAGACTTAATTTTAAATATTTTATATTTAAACATATTTTAAATGATCTGAATATTTTTTTTACTTATATTATATGATTTTTATATAATTTTTATAATTTAACAAATTTTAAAAATTATAACGGGTATTTAAAAAGTTAATTGGTACTCGTGTGTAGTAGTATTAGGATATGAGATAGATACGAGTATTATCTAAACGTGTTTGAAATGACGTCGAGTGGTTTATATAACCAAATGAGTTGGGATTCGAACTTTTTTTTATGTCGATTGTCGAACCAGATATATAACTTTAATTATATTATACATTTTATAATTTATTTTCTAACTTATTACTATTTTAAAATTAAACTTTACATATTTTTTTAAAAATACAATTACTTACACCATTATTCCATTAACCACCTCAATTAACTTAATTGTTTACATTTTACATTTATGGAAAAATCCATTTATGAAATGTGTGTAAGGCTCAATAAAAGCCTAAAACCCCAAAGCACTCTTGTTCTGCTCTCTTCTCGTCAGAACCCTGCTGGAGACTCGAGCCTCCCACTGACCACTATTTCAAGGTTGCTCACTTTTTCTCGATCGCTAATCTATTTTTGTGGGTTCATGTTAGTCTTTTATTTACATGTGTAGATACTACTTCTTTTTGTATTTTGTAAGGAAAGTTATGATCTTTATTGGGATTACGGCGATAATATTAATAGTCTCTCGTTATTGTTTCTCGTTGGCTTGTTGGTTATTTTTATTTTTGTGTTTGGATGTTAAGAAAAAAAACACTTTCCTTTTTGAAATTTTTTTTGAAATTTTTAGCGAAAATTTCAATTTTCATTGGAGTTGCAGAGATGGCATTGAGAGGAGTGTGGCAACTGAAGAAGCTGATTGTGAGTTACTGTGATTGGGGAGGAAGTAGTAGAGGAATCAGGTAATTTGAGCTTTTTTTTTTGAGATTTTGAATGTCATTATGGAAATTATTTTGTTCTTTTATATGTGGGCCGTTTAGAGGAGTTTTATAGATTGAATTACGTTTGCTTTGCTAATTTTTTTTGATTTTCTGAATGAACAAATGAAAATTTATTTATGTTTTCGTGTCACTATAGCAAGTTAGAGAATCAAATTTGAGTTTTATTTATGTATGTGTGGGAATATTTAGTTCATATTTGAAACAAAGAGAATGAAAGATCTAGAAAAATTCCGGTCTAATTATTCTGCTGCGTGGCTTAAGAAATTGCGAATTTTCTAATTTTTCCTATTGTTCCATTTCTGTTTGGTAGTTGGTGCTTCTTCTCAAGTACTTGTTAGGGTAAAATTTCCATGAGTTTGTCTATAAAAGCGTATCAATGAGCGATTTCGCCATTCAACATTGTATGACCTGAAAAGATATCTGTTATTGAGATGATGTTTTGAGATGATGTTTTTTTCTTTTTTCATAAGATGAATGTCGTGATGAAAACTAATCTTGCTGTTAAATAGGTAGTGCCCAAATGTTCACTTATGTGTAAGGCAAAAGTTTGATTAACAAATATCATATGAAAGTTGGCATGATTTTGACCGTAACATGGACCAGCATGTTTCTATAGATCTACAATTCTACATATTGTAGCCATATCATATCCAGTCAAGGATTCTGCTGGATTGTTTAGAGAGCGTGATTTATTTGGGATGCTGTTGATAACATTAGTATTAATTTTCCAGGTCATTCATGGAATCACATCTACCGGCATTTAAAGAATGCAACCCTCAACTCGAGGTGGTGACTGACCTCAATCGTGGAAAGCATCCGTTTTTGAAAGGCTTTTATAGTAATCTCTTCCTCCTTCATTCAATTGTAGCAAGTTACATCATCATGAATGTACCTTGAACTGCGTCACAATGCACTTTCTTTTTCCTTTTGAACAGAGAACAAAAACGAGCGAGTTGTATGCGTGAAGAACTTGGATCCAGAAGAAGTACTTCTGCAGGCCACCAGGCTACGAAATTTGTTGGGACGAAAGGTGGTGAAAATGAAAACGCGACACGTAACAAGCCAGCCCAGTGTTCAAGGGACATGGACGACTGATGTTAGATTTTGAGGAAAGAAACAAGAAACTAAATTTTAAGAAGCTCATTTCCTTTGCTCATTACAGTTAACATTCTTGCTTGGTAGTCTTAATGAAACCAATATATTGGCTTTGCAAGACTCCTTTCCTGTTTTATTGTTGATTTAATAGAGATCTCTTTGAGACTAGAACCCGGTGGAATCGGTGCTTCAAGTCAGCAGTATTATCTGTGTCAATATTTCTATCTGTGTTGTCAGGAATTTTTTTCCTTTTTTTGGTCCATTTCTGAAAGGCATCCCTGATAGAGCCTGGAATGTAGCAAATCGAACATGTTCTTTACAATGGAACCTGTACTTGTACGAGCCATACTGATGATGATCAAAATAATGAAGAAACAAATGTTCTTGCTTCTTATATATATGTACCTGATGAATCAAATCATATACATTATGGACAATGTCCAAGTTAGCCAGGTTTCAGGATCTATACTGTGGTGATTGCGTCAAGATGCTGACCGGCTAAGTATAATATTTCATATTGAAATCAAAATCTTACTTCACATTAAAGTTATATAAATCCTGTGTGATAGGGAGCAAATTTAGAAGAGATTCATATATGTAATTGTTGAAATATGAAGAGTGAGTTTGTCTCACATGGAAGAAATAATAAGATACATACTCAAGCTACTGCTGGTGCTGTTGGGGCGGATAGAACTACAGAGAAGATCAAAATTGCTTAGTAATGCTAGTTCAAGTGAACATATTCAAAAGTAATTAAGCCTTTTACATATTGTAATGCGTAAATTGGCCGAAACAATTCGTAAATGCCAATTGATTTTATGTTGAGAGATTCCGCAACTTGTATATATTTCATAAACTCACCGCGTGTGCACGTTACCATGACCAGTTACAATTATATGTTATCCTGATTAATTTGTCCTCGGTGTTCGGATGTTATTCGCGGCCGACGTGGTAACGTGCTAAACATTCTGACATCAGAAAGAGAAACATAGATCTACATGTCAGAATAATGTAAAGAAATACGAAATATTAGCATTCAACATGTATCGATTTACGTACACAAACTTACAAGGCGAAAGGCTTTCCCTTATGAAGCTCCGATTCTAGAAAATAAAGCATGTTCTTGGTAAATAAAATTGTACCTGCAATTTGAGGCATATTGATTGAGGAAAATACGTTGTTGTGGAGATGAATCTTGGTGAATCAGAGTTGGTGGGATTCCCAGAAACCAAGTTAGGCATGTGTTCATGATTTATAGAGCAAGATTTGTAGTGTAGTTTCAAGGTCAATTGAGTTTACCTGACTTAGAAAGCATGTTGTTTTGTAATGTTTGATATTTGGTTAGAGACAACCCCACATTCATGTGAGAATCCACATGAAATAATTGTGAGAAGAATTTATAAGTGATATGAAATGATAGTAATATTTTAAGGTTTAGCTAAAGAAGTGGTGTCATGTTCATTGGACGCCATTTGATACATGGAATTAAAAAGAAGTTAAAAAGTTGCGACAAAATGAGAAAAAAAATCCATTTTCTTTCCTTACGTTTGGATCATTGTATAAAAACCGATTCAGAGAATTTGGCTTTCTATGCACTTTTAAATTTTTAATTTTAAAAATCCCACCTTATATTAGGATTTTTTCATGTCTGCAGGAAACAAGTTTCTCAATTTGAAAAATACCCAGCTACCAAACACCTCTCTTTATTCCAATGAAAACAGCCTTGCGTGACTCCAAATCTGCAATAGCTGCTTTCATCCAAGTTTTTACATCATTGCTTGCCTTGTCTAACAAAGAACTCACAAAGTCATTGAGTTGTTCAATCACATCTTCATAATATTCCGAGCAATCTCGCAAGCCTTGCTCAAATGAGGGCTCAAGAGTTTGGTGGTTTAGCGAGTTCTTGATGAACAACAACGTATCTGTCGCGTTTGCAGAGGCTAGCCTGAGTGCAATGATGACTAAAAATAGACTTAAGCGAGGCCGGAGGATGTCGTTCCGGTGGCGCTCTAAAGGGTTTTTTGTGGCGAGTCGACTGGTATGGGTCTCGATTGGTGAAACTCCAGTTGACGGCGGCGACGCTAAACAATAATGAACAACCAGAAAACACTGAATATATACATGAAGATACAATTCTCATATTCATTTTTTGGGGTTTTGTTTTGTTTTTTTCGTGATGAGTTGATTGCTGCCATTTTTTGTTGTCGGAGCGGTGGTCGGTGCGGTGGCACGACCGCTACAGTATTAGCGTGATGGAAGGTTTGAAATTATAAGAATAGGACGAGCTTTCCCAAATTTCTTTTTTTAGATGAACAATAATGAACAACTATAAACATTAAATATATGTATGAAGATACATTTTCCAAATTTCCCGATTTCAATGAACAATAATGAACAACTATAAACACTAAATATATGTATGAAGATACATTTTCCAGATTTCCCAATTTCATGCTTTATAAAATAAAAAAAAAAGCTTTTTTTTCTCGTAATATGAATAATAATGAACAAGAATGAACATAAACATATATGTACAAGCATGACCGGGCATTTTTGCAATTGCAAACTCAGAATTGAGCATTCTTATAATTGACCAACGTTGAACGAGCATAAACAAAAATGAATAAACATACTGGGCATTTTTGCAATTGCAAACTCAAAACTTGGTATTCTCCTAATTTTCTGAAACTGATTCTAATTAGCTAATCAAATTGATGAAACAGTGAACTAGTTACTGTTTTGGTCCATTTTACCATTCAGACAGTGGAAAACTAATGAATTAGACATATTTTAAGTACCAACGATCTCTTTGTTCAGTCGTAATGGGGGCTGAACTTGGTAGGGCGGACCACGGTTCGATCCCCCGCAACGTCGATTGGAAGGGAAATGAACCTTAACCCCCAACTCCTTCCCGAACCGGATTAGTCTCGGTCCAGTGGGTCGAAGATACCGGGACTTCACAAAAAAAAGACATATTTTAAGTATTGAAAAAATAAATAATTTTAAAAATTAAATAATTGGTTTGACTAATTTGAATAATGAACCAACTATACATTTTTTTTTTTCGGTTCAATTACTGGTATGAATTATAATAACGTTGATTTGGATATCTCCTTTGCTTAATCAAGGAAATTCATTATCCTTTATTTGAATACTGAAAGCAGTAGAAAGAAAATGATAGTATAATTGCTTTCAACTACTACCTAATAGAATAATTCAGAAGCATTCCAAGGTGCAAAAATTTGAAAAGTTCAACCTTTTTGTGGCCATGACTATAACATCTTTTAGCAGAAAAGGTCATCTCTATATGACTCTGTCTGATATAATACAATTTAGAATCTCCATTAATGTGAACTTAAGTTTGCTTCAAACTCAATGTAATATCAGCAGCTAACCTTGAAAATGCCAGCAATATAAATCTTGACACCTTTTGAGGCTCCTCATTTTTTTTTTGTCCGCTGTGTCGGCGACACCGCCCGGTATCCGGTGGCCACATTGGACCCCGACTATTCCGGACCGCTCCGAGAGGCATGGGAGCTCCCTCACGAGGATCACATCCACCAGGCTCGAACCCGCAACCTTCAGGAAGCGAAGAGCCAATCGATGGGGCGTTTTGAGGCTCCTCATAAGAATCACTATAGTCTTAATTATCTGATACATAAAGACTCCAACAAACGAGATCAATTACGTATTTTCTTCATTATCGTACTCATAAATATGTCTGGACGAGCTCGTACCAGTCCATCGAGTCGGCCGCAGCCACCGCCACCCACCTCTGGCTGCGGAGGACAAACCAATATCGTAGTAACAAATGGCAGTGGAGGAACTACACGAGCTATTAGGCTGAATGTTGCAGCAAATAATACGATACATACTCAAGCTACTGCTGGTGCTCTGGCGGCGGCTAGCTAGAACTCCAGAGATGATACGATCAAAACTGCTATGTCATGCTTGTTCAAGTGAATGTATCCCAAAGTAATCAACATTTTTTTTGAATTAAAGTGCCGATTCGTCTTTTTTTCTATATGGATATAAAATTTTTAGATGAAAATGTCAATGGTAGGAACACGGCTCAGCCCTCACTTGGTTTAAAAAATAAGACTTCTCAGGAAGTTCATTTCCTGAGAAGTTGTATTTCCTGAAAACTTCTCGGGAAGTAATAACATTTGTCATTTGTTTCAAATTATACTTTCTGAGAAGTAGATATTAGTTATTATTTTTTTTATAAATTAATGTTAATATTTACATAATTATTCTCATAGATAACCAATTAGATATTTTATAAGATAAAATCAGGCCTAAAATAGTAAAAAAACGTTGAATTTCCCTAAGAAAGTTAAACTTACCTAGGTTTTGCTAGGTAAGTAACTTCCCTTAAACAAGGGAAGTAGATAGTTTAACTTCCTGGGAAGATGACTATAAAAATGCAACCAAGCAAGACTGTTTTATACACTTCTCGGGAAGTATAACTTCCCCTCTCTACTTACGCCCAACCAAGTGAGCTCTCAGTTAAATGATAACGATAGATTCAACAATATTAATCACGCGTCGACATTTCCAATTGAGTTTGGGAAAATTAAACATATGGTTTACAACGGAATCGGGATTCGACCTAATATGGAAGTAGACAACCATCAATATGATGTAGTTTTGAATGTAGAACACATTCTAGGTCACTAAATTTGGAAGCTCAACATATGTAAGACATGTTAAAAACTAACATGGAAGTAGACGTCCAATGATTTGACGTCTAATATTAGCGACCAACTGCTAAATTTATTTAGCAATTATTTTTTGAATGTAACAACTTTGTGGCTAAATCTGTAGAATTTTGTAGTGCAAGATAGTCATGGGTTTCATGCATGATTTATGATGCAAGATATCTAGCTAATGTTTCAAGGTCAATTGAATTTAATTGACTTCGAAATCAGAAGACGATTGAATGCTTTGTATTGCTTGATATTTGGTTCAGCCACAATTTCACGTATATGAATTTATGAAGTGTTGATTGTTAGAGAAATGTTGAAATATTCAACATTTTGTAGAAAGGCAAAATCTTGTTCAGGAAACAAGTATGACTTGTCCAATATGCATATCTGGTTTTCAACTTGAAAACACTAATGGGATCGTGTTTATTGGAGACGGGATGAAGATATTACTATTTGTTAAAGTCTACAGATTCGTGCACATATGTGTAGGCTTATGAATGATATAGATTGTGAAATTTTTTAATACAAAACTAATTAGCTTGTATAAGACTCACAATACATATCATTATAAACCGCTTTATATTATTCTACTTATCTAATATGGGATACATTTTCAACGCTATTCTCATCCCAATTCTCGAATTTTTCAATCAATAAATTTTCGTATTCGTCTTTGTATCCAGTTAAACCGAAAAATCTTGGTCAAATCAGACGTAGAACAAAATTTCCGTAAATTTTGGATCCTATTTTATTTATGGGTTGCTTATATATATATATATATATATATAGCTTATTTTTACTGCTCCCTTCGTCTCTTTTTTATACTCCCTCCGTCCCATAATAATTGTCGTTTTAGAAAAGTATATTTGTCTCATATTATATGTCGTTTTACACTTTCAGTGCAACATTTAATATGTTTTCCGATATTACTCTCACTAGGTTTACATTTCTAATACAAATTTAATTCAATGGTTCTTTTTATATTCTAAAGTCAAAGGGTATTATAATCAATTACACATCAACTTAAGACATATTAAATGCATTCTTAATCTGTGTGCAAAAACCTTAAACGACGTTTATTGTGGGACGGAGGGAGTAAAACCTTAAACGACGTTTATTGTGGGACGAAGGGAGTAGACATTCTTTCTATTTTAGTTCTCATTATATAGACAATTTTCTATTTTCAACATATCATTTATTGTTTGAAAGTCATTTTTACACTCATCAAATTAATGACATTGTTATGTTTTCAATGCAAAATTATTCATCCAGTTATTTATTATCCAATTAAAACAGTTCATAAAATAATGACGATATTGAAAAAGCATATGTTAACTACTGTTTATAACTAACATAATTACATGTTTCTTAATTCATGCAATTCGTCTAAAATCATCTATTATTGTGGGGGTGGGAGCCGCTTCATATAATGTTCATATACAGTCCAAATTAAATGCACGAAGTTGAATATCTCAACGTTCTTTATCACACGTCATTTCATACAAGACTTTATCTACGCAAGTTTTGACTGACCATCTCAATTCAAAGTCAATCCAACACTTGCTCTTCCCCTTCAATCTTCTTCCTCTATAAATCTGAACCCTTTCAGGCTCAACAACACAAGTCAGAAACTGTTAAATCCTCGGATTCATTCACCAACCATAGAAACAACAATCAATTCTCCTCATAAATTTTCGAATCAATATGTCGAGTAGGCCAACGCGACCGCCACCAACCCCAGGTAGTCCGGGCCGAACACATATTGTCTTAGACACAATTAGCAATGGCGCAACGGGACGAACTAGCGGGCTGAATGTCTCAGGAAACAGCAGGAAGACGGAGAATGAAGCTGCTGGTGTTGTTTCTGCAGCTGCTAGAAGTGTAGTGATGATCAGAAGTGCTCTGTAATGTTAGCTCAAATAACTATTCATCATAAATTATACCGACGTTGTTCTTTCATGGTTGAATCTGAATAAAATTCTGAAATTAGAATATATTAGATGGGTTAAGATGGTTTTAATATTTAATTTAAAACTTACTATCTAATATTGTATTGCACCATTTCATACTTTAATGAATTAAATTAAATTGCTGGCTTGCGAGTATTAAAATTATTATTCGTTACGAGTTCAGGTTCGGGTTTATCCTTGGATATTCTATACCCGAACTCAGTTATATAAATAGGTATTGATAGAGACTACTAGATCTTAAATCCATAAATATATAAAATATTATAATTAATAATTATATATAGAGATTTTATATTATTTATATATCTATTTTAAATATATCAAATAATTGATAAAATATTTATTTTTATTAATTTATTTTAATTAATAAAATATTTTATATGTATATTCTTAAATTATCAAATAGTAGGTATTTAAACAGGTAATAGTACCTACGGGTAATTTAATAGGGTTTGGAAAGAGTATAAGTAATGCATAAACGGGTTCGAGGCGGATACTGTAGTGATTTTTCAAAATTGATTCAAAATTCGAGTAGGAAAAATTTCGTGAATATCCTATGTAATTACATCTCTATTATTTCTCCATTTAAAGGTTTGTTCTTGTGTAATTTTCATGCTAGTGCTTTTCCAGTACTTACTATATGGTATCATAGTCAAAAGCATTGTTTTTTCCTACAAAGTTGTAGAAAGTCATAATGTTTCTAATGCTTTCTAGCATATATTTTGTAAAAATAAACAGTAATTTTACTTTAATTGAGTGAAAATAAAAGATGATTTTAACTATATTCTGAAACTTGATTTCTTAATCTTTGATCACATTGTTAGAAATCAAACAGAATAAATTAAAAGTTTAAATTTATTTTTTTCACATCAAAAGTTGTAGAAAGTCATAATGTTTCTAATGCTTTGTTCATAGTTTTGTATTGTAAAAGAACAATGCTTGTTTTATTTTTTAGTAGATGGTATGAGTTGACGTAGTCCTTTTATGGTTTTAAAATCTCAATAAAACTACGAATTATGATCCATCAAATTAGTGGGCTATGATTGTACTGTTTATTTAAACCTTGCTATCTAATATTGTACCACACCTTCCTATATTTTAGTGAACCATGGTAACCCACGAAACAAACAAAGTATAATTTATGAAAACTCATAATAAAAGTCGTTGGAAACATATGTTTAGATAGAGATGGAACAGTTGTGTATGCTTAAAATTGTTTGTACAAGAACATGTGGGATTGATTGATACATATATCTTAATAATGATATAAACCTACTCATGCTTTTGTTACCTTATCCAACTTGCCTCTCTCTTCTTCAACAATCATTTCCTCTCTTTCCCCACTTTGAGTTTTCCTTCAACCCCACGTTTACATAGGTTCGTCTAGCTGTAATAATAAAGTATCTGTATCCTACAATCGTAGTTCGAATCCTTGCTAGTTTTCTTAGGATGACGCATATGTAAGTGTCAATGTAAGCAGTCTCTTAGCTTGGTGGCTTTCCCTGACTTTAGACTGAGACATCATCCTCTCGCACTAAATTTTTGTATTGTATCTACGGTCTTTCTCTTCCATAAGAGTTGACGAAATCATACAAAGAAATTTCGGAAATAAAAAAGAAACTAATTGAACTTCGTGTTTTGTTGGTTCTAATTATTAATTCAGCTTTTAAGCATAAATGTGGTAAATTTTACGGTGAGGCTTTTAAGAAGGGGCCTCAATGATGTCCCTTCTTCGTTTAACTGAAATGTACAGATTATGTAAAATTTAAAAGTGTGTTTACTGAATAAATTAAAGGAACATAACTCATTTTGACCAGACAAACAGTTGAAGACAGTAGGGGGTAGGGTGGATGGCTGCCCTCTTTTCCATATTTGTTTCCGAGGAACCATTTTCTTTATCGTGTATTTTTAATACCGCGTTCTTGTCGTGACTCCTCCTATATTCGTCTAATCTTACTTCTTTTACAAAAATTTTACATCCGTCGCGGCAGGTTAATGAATCTGTCAAAACAGAAAATGTATGCAGATTCCTGTGAATGCATTGTTAGTAACGTTGACATTGTCCTAATTGCAACAAAACATCATGTGCCCCAAACGTTTTGTATTTTTGTAGAAATATTTTACTCAGTATTACAGTCTTCTTTAATTTAATTTTAATAAAAGTGGTTTTTAAAATTAATCAATTAATATAAGTTTTATTCTCTTATAATAGTGATATTCTTCTCAAGCTAGTTATGGCTGCCGTTGCATATTGCTTTTTTCATTCCCCTTAAAACATGGATCTTGTTAAAAGGGTTGTTTCTTATTTGGTAAAATTTATATTTTTTTGAAAATAATAATTATAGTAAATTAGATGGTAGAAAGGAGAAAAATAAATATTATAATGTAATAATTCATTTTAATAATGATATCCAATTTTAATATACTAAAGATAGAGATCAAAGATAATTAAAACAGTATAATAAGCACTTGAATAAAGTTACAAGCTCAAATCAAATTTGCAAGATTGTCATGATAGGAATTAGTGATAATATCCAATTTATTCTAATATATTGAGTCGTAAAAAAATATGACGTATCTGGTACGGATATAAGAACGGCGGTCGCCTCTTCTATACGTCTTCCTTGTGTCGTTTCATTTTGTATTATTTTTTTGCTATCAAGGTGGAAGAAAAGAGTTAAGTTGTTATATTGATTCGTTTACTTTTTTAGATATTCATCTGTTGCCGAATAGTCCTTTCACGGAAAATTTTACTATCATTCTTATAATTTGGAGGCTCAATGAGCGAAATATTTGTAATCATTATATACAATAGAAAAAGTAAATCTGAATCTTTAACTTATTCTATAGAAAGTAATTTTAATTCTACGTAACGAGCGTTCGTATTAAAAATCACCTGATTTCACCTTATTTGTTTGTGTGATGCACTGATGTGAGTTGATAATGGGTTGTTGCAAGTATTATTCAGTTCAGTTGAAGTTCAGTTTTAAGTACTTTGTGATCAGAGATTTTTCCAAAGGTAATGCCGTAAATTCCCCCAAAAATGAGGACTACAAAACTCCACAAACAAAAAAACAGGTCCTCGTTTCCTAAATTCCGCCACTAACACCCCCCACAAATAATAATAAACTCCTCTTCCGACCTTTTTATTATAACCCACCACTCCACTCTCTCTCTCTCTCCACTCTCAACAATGGTTGATGATTTCATGGTTTGTGTTGACAGGCTTTTAGCTGCAACTGCATGCTTTGAAAGTTCTTCCAGTAATAATACTAGTTTATTAAATGTTGTTGAAAAATCAACTAAGAATGAGTTAAGTGGCGATGGTGAAGGGTGTTCTAGTTTAAAGAAAGATATGGTTGAGTGTAGAATTTGTCAAGAAGAAGATTATTCTCATGCAATGGAAGCTCCTTGTGCTTGTAATGGCACTCTTAAGGTAAAGCTCCTTGCTTTTTTGGTGAGTTTTGATAAATTTTGTATTTTGATAGTAAAGATGAGTTGTTTTTTCTTAGTTTTTTTGGTGTTTTGGATCATTTAGTTTTGTTTGAGTGATTGGTTTGTTTTAGATTATGTGTTTTTTTGGGAGAACTATGATGTTAAGTGTGCCTTTGATTTTGTGAGTTCTTCATGAACTAAGATGTTAAGGAATTTCCTTTTCAGTAACTTTTCTCATTTTTGTAAAGAGTAAAGGAGAAATATTTTTTACTCTTATGGTTTTAATGGTGCCTTTTTAGAGTTTTAGGATGTGGGTTTTCTTGGTATCTGAAGTTGATTCCATGAATTTGGTTTGTTCTTCTGTTTTACATTTGATGAGTCTGTTTTTGTTTTCAGAATTCATTTTTTTTAGTTTGAAGCTCTCATATTTAGGCTTTTGGTTGTATTTTTTAATCGTTTCTTCATTACCATGTTCATGAATTTAGGCTTCTTTTATGAGTTTGTATGTATTGAGATATTAACTACTTTGATGGTATCAACATTCTTGGTATTAGTGATTTTGGTTTTTGGCCATTGTTGATGGAAAAGCTTCAATATTCTTCCAAAACTCCCTTGATTGGTTTATCAAATAGTAATTAGTGAATTATTTTGCTGATTTATATCAACCTGACAACCTTATATGTACTGCCTTAGTTTTCCATATTGCATTCTGATTCATTGTGCATTGGTCTTAACTGATTCTCTTGAATTTAATTTAGAATTTTTCATTCTTGAAAATATTCTGTAAGGTTTGCATTATCTTAGCTCCATTAATTTTTTCTGGGTTCATGGTGTTTCATAGTAGCAGAACTTTGTATTTCCTGATAATTCTCGTGCAGTATCACAAAACATTTTGGATCATTTCGATATGCGTTTTTCTTCAAAGTTTCTGTAGCCTGTATGAAGTTTATTCTTGAGGGGTACTCGTTGCAATTAATTGAGGGAAAGATCATTTGAATTGGTTAATTGAGAGGTGGTATCTTGTTCTCAACCCCTGAAATATACTCTGATGTCCTGTTAATTTCTGTTTATAGTTTGCTCATAGGAAATGCATTCAGAAATGGTGCAACAAAAAGGGAAATATAACTTGTGAAATATGCAATCAGGTACGAATCTTTGTACAATTGATCATTTCTCCGTGATTTTTTCGACACCAGAATGAGAAAATAACCCAATTCTGGTTCTGCTTTTGGTTTGGCAGATCTTCTCACCAAACTATACTCTCCCATTGGCTCGCAGCAATACAGATGTAATCGCAATTGATATTAGGTAAGTCTCGAATTTTTTATGAAAATGCTGGTGTGAGAAGCTAAGAAATGTTGTTTGTACTACTGTGTTTGCATTTGGTATATTATGTAATATTTTGGTGGCTCAAAAGGTGGAAGTGCTTTCACAGTTTTATTTTATCAGTGATCTAAAGAAATGATTATACTTTTCTCGAATCGCATCTCCCAGAACCTCGTTTTTTTCTTGATCACGTTGTTCGTTTCTGTTTTTGTCTTCTTTAAACTCGTATATTTCTGCTTTTCTTTTTGTTAACTCCATAAATTCTTCAAGGGAAACAAATTTTTGTGTTGCTTTGAGTCTTGTTACATTTTCTGTTTCTACTGGTAATCAGGCAAGCATTGGCTCAACGCATGGATCTACATGATTCACATCTTCTAGCTCTGGCTGCAGCGGAACGTCATTTACTACAATCCGACTATGATGATCTCTCTCTTGCTAATACCACCAGCATCGCCTGTCTCCGATCGGTTGCTCTAATTGTAAGAAAGCTATTCTTATCATTGTTTTGTAATCCATTTGTATCTTGTTGTCGAAAGAAACTATAAGTTGAATTGGTTTATGAACAGTTGCTGATCATTGTGCTTCTGCGTCAACTGCTAATGATAACAAGAGATTCCGGGATGGTCCAAGAATCATCTGCGTTTTTCAATGTAATCTCTTTCCCTATACTATCCTCATATTCTGCATGCACATCTGAACTTTCTTGGAAAGCCGGAGTTTGTGAACCTTATTGAGAACTCAGGTCTGTACTAAATTGCATTGTTGGACTCTAGTTTCAGGTTTCTCTACTTCAATTTGCTGGTTTTCTCTTGCCGTGCTATGTGATGGCTCGATCGTGTTACACAATGCAAAGTCGAAGGCGTAGGCAGGTATGTTTTTCGTATCAATGACATTCATGATACTCTAATGCTTCATTTTATTTCTTTGATGCCATAGGACCAACCTCAACTGTGACATTCTATGCCATTGTTTCAAGTGAAATTTACAGTTGAAATCTTCATTATGTCTGGACTTTTTGTTTTCCTTCTACACAGGGCTAAGAGGGATGATGAGTTTTACCTATGAGAGTTCATCCTACTCTTATTTATGCTTCTCTTCAATATGAAAACAAGGTTTTTATCAGCCGGCGAAACACGAAGACGGCTAAACAGGCGGATTTTCTGTTGGAAAAATCATTGAAGTATATGGATTTCTTGAGGTTGCCTGGAAGCTCAAAAGAAGATGTAAATGTAAAAACAATGAGTTCTCCAGGCTTTTGCATGAATATGTAGCCTTTAGCTGCCCTGATTATGAAACATCTTGGTTTTGAAGTATCAGGGATTACTTGTTTTTTTTTCTTTCAACAAATATTCGTTCGAGATGAGCTAAACAAAAAGAACTCTGTTCGAGTCAGTTGGCTGGAGATCAAAGTGATTGTTTTTGGGATTGGCGCAAGGCTTCTAATCAATCATTGTGCCTTAAAACAGTATGGAAGAGTGATGAACATGCAAAAACATGGAAGAGGATTCGGCAATGGTGCTTTCTGGTTCACAATCCATGGACCTAAACCTTTGAATGTTATTTCTAACAAACCCACCAAACTTCATATTTGGGTTTTGCAGACATGTTTTGATTGGGTCTTATGCTTAAGGGTATAAAAGAACTGGAATCTTCACAAGTTACTTGAGTTTAAACTCGATAAAAGCTCATTTGACTTCAGCTTGTTTACAATTAAGCATGCTCTTGAACAAAATGTTAAGGTAGGGTAGTTAAACGAGCAGGGTTTAAACAAGGGAGTACTTGGTTCGAAATCTTGCGAACATGCTCGTTCGACGTTCGTGAACAAAATTTTAAACTCAATAAAAAATTGGTTCGAGGTCGAACTCCTGAAAACTTGTAAATTTTAAAGAAGCTAAACTTGAACACTATAAAACTCGACTCGAATTAGCTCAATTACAACCCCAGTACCCACAATGAGATAATCATCAATCCTAAAAATCTCAAACACAAGATTTGTGATAAGTTAGTTGGTGGATCAAGAGTCCTGGTACGATGCTAAAATACTTAGGACAGTGTTGATGGATTCTAAAATACTTAGGACGATCACTTCAGACACGAAGTTAAAGGGAGCAAAGAGGTATATATTTCCTTTGTTGTGTTATATCATTCGGTTTCTTTTTATGTATATTTTTTTGTAGTACTATTTTCTTGTCGTGCCTCTTTCTATGACTATTCTATATTAATTTCCTACCATTTGAAGATTTAGGGTCGTTTTGAAACAAGTTTGTAACCTGCGAAACAAATGTACATGACAAAATCTTAAAGATGAGATAAAATGAAGCATAAAAATTGGAGAATGAATGTTGAAAGAAGAAGACATACATTTCAAAAGATTATGAAAAGATGTACCGACAAAACAAAAGCATCATCGTAATGTTGCCGGTGGTCTATGTCATAAGAAGAGAAAGATGCCAATTTTATCATAAAAAACAATTGTTTCTTAAATAATTATACCTAACCATTTTTTACGATATATAGGGAACAAATTCATGAGTCATTCTGTTCTTCTGTTACAAAAAGTTTTGGAGATGATAGAGTTGTGAATTCATGTTATTCGTGTCTTTTATTATAAAAAGTTTCGGTAGATGATAGAGTAATCAATTTGTATTAGTTGTCTTAATTGTATCATGTTGTTTTTTAATCAAATGTGATTAGTTATCACGTAAATATTATAAAAAATTAAATTCGTTCATTTAGGTCATGTCATAATCGTATACTGATAAATCGTATTGCCATGTCATAAATTATCAAGTCTAGATAATATGATTTATTCAAATTGTCTATATCAATTTATTTTAATATTTGATAAAAAAAAGTATGACTTGTTCAAATTATCTATATCAAAAAGTTTTGATAGATGAAAGTGTAGTTAATTCGTGTTTTGTGTCTTCTGTTACAAAAAAAGTTTCAATAGATGATAAACACGTCAATTCGTATTAATTGTGTCTTAATTGTATCATATTATTTTTTTATTAAATATCATTAGTTGTCACGTAAACATTATAAAATTAAATTTTTGTTCATTCATATAATGTCATGTTCATATACTTATAAATTGTGTTATCGTATAAAAACCTGTCTAGATGATGTGATTTGTTGAATTTGTGTATATCAATTTCTTTTGAAATGGAAAATTGTGATGAATGAAAGGGCATCTCATCATAATCACTAAGAAAATGTGAAGCTAGAAACAAAGGGAGTAGGTCTTTTCTCAGCAAAAAAGCTTGTGCCTTGACAATGATCTTCCACCTTCAAGAAACCTTTTTCTAAATCTCTAGTGTTGATATCTTGAACCCATCATGCTTTTGACAATGTTGAATCTACACAAATTTTAAAAAATGGTTATAATGGAATTGATGGTAGTAATTAAAGTGTCATTATTAATAAATAAAATTAAATATGTAATAAATGATCATATACTAACTTATATAAAAAGAATACAAAAGAAGAAACATAATTTAGTTCGATAGATCAATGTGAATTCGATTCTAAAAGCGAGCGATGCGCTGTTCGAAAATTTCACAAGTGTACTGATCACTATAACAAAAAATGTGAAAACAATGGAGATTTCTCAAAGATTTTCATAAGAAAATGGCTCAGAACTGAGTTTTGCGACCGAAACTAATCGTAATTTTCTAACAGAACAACGATTTGGCCTAAAAAATTAAGAATTGACAAATTTCTTCAAGTCATGAAAAAATATTTTGTTGATAAGCCAATATAATATCATAAAACCAAACATATTAGATTGTGTTAGATGCGTTAAAACTCGATTGAGAGAGTTTTGTTGCCTTATGTTCCTGTCTTGTCTGACTCGAACGGGGATTAGTCTAGGGTGCTCAGGTCGCGATTCATACCAAAAATTAGATTTTGCTAGAAATCACCAAAATTCTACCAAATTTTAGCAGAAATTAAGGAGAACTCAATTGAAAATCCCAACTTGCAAATAAAACATTCAAGAAGGACAACAAGAGGTTATTTCACACTGATAAGAATGATTAGCCATTGTTATATTGTAATTAAAGTCTTAATTAAAGTAATTAGTTTCATAATCAAAGATACTTAGAGGATTTGGTGTCTTTATCGTTCAAATTCATAAGACATAGAAAAATTGAAGCAGGTTTTATGGCATGATTTACGTTGGCTAATTTAAGGCATGGATTGATGGTCAAGAACAGTTAGTCCAAATAAGAAGAACGTAACTATCGTTACTAATCTTTTAGTCACATAAAATCAAATTGAGAGGTCCCAATTCACACCATATTTCTCCAACCTCGTTGAAATATAAAACACTCAATTTATA
>CANYCX011134492.1:0-19238 GCA_948193385.1 Breynia disticha f. nivosa | reverse complement strand
AAGAGAAAAGAAAAGAAAGACCCCGGGGCAGACATTTGCATGTGATTGCACTGCATTCATATGCATTTGATTTTACATTCATTCATATCATATTTGATATGTGTTATTGATTATTTGAGATTGACGATTGATATGTTGATTATGTATATGCTTTAGTATTGTTAGGACTCTTATGTGAGTCTACTTGTTTACCTGATTGTACATATCGTACAAATAATATTCTGGAAATATATAAGAAACAAAGTTAAGAATGGAAAGCTGATAACTCAGTACGTCCTCGTACTGACCAGCACGTCATCGTGTTGAATATAAAAATCGAATATAAATGAACTTGAAGTTCAATATAGTAATTAAATATTGGGGATGAAAGTATGAACATGTCCTCGTGTTCTAACTGGACCCCTGCACTTCATTTAAAACTTAAATTTGGTATACACTTACTAAGTATATTTTATACTCACCTTTTTTGTTTGTTTTAAATGATTGTGCAGGTATAGCAGGATTACAGCGAGGAGGATTCGAGCACGTACTTCATAAACATGGATATTTTGGAAAAGAGGTTTTAAAAGAATTGCATTTATTTTTACATTTCATAATGTATTATTTATTAACTCTTTTTTATATTTATGTTTATATTGAAATTGATTGGCAAGTTTGAACAAATAATTTTTACATTTTTGAGATTTGAAATTAAAATCGGTATTGATGTTGAATATTTAGAATATATTGGTTTTAATTTTGGGCGTCACAGTTTGTGATTAGACCGTGGCGATTCCTAAAATATATTAATCCCTCTCTCGAGATAATTAACGTCTAATATTAACTAACTTAACCTGAAATCTCTTTTTAAATTAAATTAATTAACACCGCATTAATGTTCTGTGAATTACTCTATTAAGTTTGACCTTAATCCGGAAGATTTACGTCGATCTATCTCTAGATTTGAATTTAACTCCTTTTAATTATGAGTGATCTATCGTATATTCGATCTCTCTATTAACCCTATACAAATCAATATGTTAATTACAAGCGCGCGTTCAAGCAATGAACAATGCCAAAAATAAGTCATAATTAAATCTCAGTTAACAAACATCTCAACAATAAAACTAAAAATCCAATCTCTAATTAAATAAATAATGGTTCATCTCAATCTAGTATCTAAGAGATTTAGTTCATAATAAAAGAAAAAGAGATAAAAAGAAATAAAGAAAACAAATTAACTGCGGAGAAAACTATGATAATCTCACTGTAATTAATCTGTTTGCTCCTTAATCCTTGCCGCTCTTCGTCTCAAATCGTGTTCTTCGTCCCGGCCTTTAGAGAATTGATGGAAAGATGATGTCTGAATGGTTAATGGAGGTCGCATGGTTTTTTGGGTTCAATGGAGATGGGAGGCGTAGAGTCTTGGTTTGGTGGCTGAATCGAATTCCGGAGTTAAAAGGTGATAGGTTATTGGTTGAATAAGGTGAAGGGTTAATGAATGAAGGTCGTTAATAATGGAGGTGGCAGGAGGTATATGGAATAACGGTGGCTGCGTGGTGCCGTGATAATGGAATAGGTTTTTTTTATTAAAGTGGTGGTTGTAGGTATATGGAAGAGGGGTAGTTTGGTTAATAGGTGGTGAAGGTTTTATGGAGTGGTGAATGGCGTGGATTATTGGATTTGAAAGGAAAGGAAGATAGTTATTAAAATTGGTGATATGTTGTCAAAATTAAAATCTTTTTCTCAAATTTCCTTGCTTCACTCGTGAAAGCCGACAACTCCAACATTTCCATGCATACACGGACGTTGACATCTGTGTATCTTTTGCATTTTATCTGTGTATTTTATCTGGTCGTCCGGCTTGTCCCGTTTTAACTCTATTTCGTCGTAATTTTTGTCAATAAGTCGTCCGAAATTATTACTTAACCTGCAAATAATAAAACGAGAGATAAATAAACTGTTTTAAATGATAAACACTTATAATATATATTAAAAATATAATATTTATAGCCCAAAAATATATATGATAGAGCGTTTATCAATATGTTCATATCTATACCATTCATAACGGACCATTTATATAACCCTTAACATTATCGCATACAATTCTTTAAGCATTTGAATCAATAGACCAACTCGTATCAATTAACCCCTCTTGAACCTCCAATTTAAACAAACAAAACAGGGGGAACAGCCAAGTGGAAAGGCCAACTTGGTCGTTCACCCTGGCTGTTCGCACTACCTCCCAACAAATATAAAGGGAACGGCTGGCCGTTTCCCTTGGCCGTTCACACCTGCATGGACAGAATAGATAGCATTTCAGCACTTAAACACTTTCAAACATTTAAGCACACATTTAGGTCATTCTTTTCTAAGCAATACACACTTTATCTCATCACAAATATGTCATTTTCCATTGATCCATATCCATATACACTTGCAAGCCACCAATTCATAAGTCACTCAGCACAAGTTTAACCAACCAGCACACTTTCAATCGCATTGAACATACACATCAATTTTATGTATACTTAATTTTCCTATTCCAGACCAATCCATATGGCAATGGAAATGTATATATCATGATACAATTCAACATTCTTAATCCCATTTCACAAATCACACAATCACTATTCCATAAAGCAACTTAATCCATCATCGAATCATGACATATTTTCCATTTTATAGCACTAACCACTACATTCTTGTTTTTAAACAACTCACTTTCCTATTCAATTCATTACACACGATTTCATAAAAACCTTACCATTATAAATCAAGTACCATAATTAACCTACACAACATTCTACCATCTCAAAAACATTCCATACGAAGGTTTTCCAGCGCTTAAGTCTTTTAATAACATCTACGGATTACCGTTTCAAACAACTAAGAAGTTTTTACTTACAATTCACCATATGAGGGCACAACCCCCCCCAAACTAAGTGTCGAAAATTCACTTACCTCGTAATCCGTGCAATCGGTCTCGGCTCAACCTCGCCCCGACGTCCCGAACACTATCCCCTACACAAATCAAGCCACATTTTACTTTTTACACTCAATTTCAAATTCAATTTCAAATTCCCAATACCTTTCCCCTATAAACCCCTAATTTCCTAACCCTAACATCACAAAACTTCCACCATTCTCACAAAATGAACCTACATTCCCTAACCAATGCAAACACTCATCAAAACCCACAAAACCCTACTCAATAACTCCCATTTCACTCAGAAATTTATACGGTTAGAGATCTTACCTCGCTGGAAACCGTAGAAAATGCTAAAGCTTATGTAGATTATGTTTCCTTAGCAAAATGTATGAGTTTTGACGTGTGGAGGGCAAGATTTTGATGTTTGGACGGGTTAGAAAGGTGGTTTTCGAGCTTGGGGTCGAGAGGAAATGGTGGGAAGTGTTTAAGCTCGACTATAAGGTTTTCTCTCTCTTATTTTTACAAAACACGCGTTTTAACTGTCAAACTTCCGCTGTTTTCATACGATTCAAGTTATATTTGCCCGCCGACTTTTAGGAACATTTTTGGGGCGTTACATCCTGTGAAATTAGAAAACATCATGTTTTACCATTTAATACAAGTGAGTCTGTTTCTTCTGTTATTTTTGATCTTGTGCATACTGATATTTGGGGACCATCTCTTGTACCTACTATGGGAGGTGTTATTTATTTTGTGATTTTTGTGGATGGCTATTCTAGGTTCACATGGATTTACTTCATGAAAAAGAAATCACAATTATCCCAAATTTATGCCAGCTTTGCTCTTTACATTCAAACACAATTCTCTCGTACTATTAAAACTCTTTGCACAGATAATGCCATGGAATACAAGGATTCTGAACTTATCAATCTTCTCTCAAAACATGGCACTTCTATTCATTGTTCTTGTTCGGGTACTTCTCAATAAAATGGTCGCACCAAAAGAAAATACACACATTTTAGACACTATAAGAATTCTCTCAATCTCTTCTTATTGTCCTGAACGTTTTTTAGGGGTAAGCTGCTCTTACATCTGTCTATACCATTAATTGTGTTCCTTTTATTGTTCTCAATAACTAAACTCCTTATGAACGTTTACATGGCACTCCACCAAATTATACTCTTCTATGTGTTTTTGGATGTGCATGTTTTGTTCATTTGCAACCTCATTCCAAATTAGAACTCTGTGCTCAGTTATATTATTTTTTTGGGATAGGCATTGAACATAAAGGTTATAGATGTTAGGGATCCCATTTCTAAACATCTCCACATCTCTCGGAACATCACATTTTGGGACCACAAAATTTTCTCATCTATATCTTAATTTGAGATACTCGTCCATCGTTCACCTTTCTTTATCAATCCTTCTATTGAGTTATTCCCCGAGTAATCTCCTTCGCTTGTTAATTTTCTTAATATAGGATAAATAGATGATTAGTCTTCTCGCTCACTTGAAGCATCCTCCCAGTCTGTTGATCTTGACTCTTCCACCAAACCTCTTTGTGAGAGACCTGTAAGAGTACGTCAACCTCCTTCATATCTTCATGATTATCATTGTTATTCTGCCATTGTTTCATCGCATGAACCTTCTACTTATAAGGAAGCTAGTACTAGTCCTTTGTAGCAGCAAGTAATGCAAACAGAAATGCAGGCTTTGACAGAAACTCAAACTTGGGATATGTTTAATTTACCAAAAGGTAAAAATCAATTGGGTGCAAGTGGGTTTACAAGATTAAAACTTGTGCTGATAGTTCAATTGAAAGATATAAAGCTCGTTTAGTGGTCAAATGCTTTGATCAAGAGTATGACATTGATTATGAAGAAACCTTTACTCCTGTAACTCGTCTCACATCTGTTCAAACTCTTATAGCTATTGCAACTGTATGGAAATGGTCACTATTTCAAATGTATGTCAAAAATGCATTTCTTAATAGATATATTTTAAAAGAAGTCTATATGAAACCACCACCTAGCTATACTCATTCTCCTAGTAAAGTTTGTCACCTTCACAAAGCTTTATATGGTCTTCAACAAGCACCTAGAGCTTGGTTTGCAAAATTTGGCTCCACAGTTGAAAATTTTGGATTTTCTTTCAGTCCATATGATCATGCATTATCTATTCAAAAAACAGATAATGGGATCACTCTTTTGCTATTATATATTGATGATATGATCATTACAGGGGATGACTTATATGCAATTGATGGGCTCAAACAATCTCATAGTACACAATTTGAAATGAAGGATCTCGGCCATTTGAGTTACTTTTTTGGCCTTGAAGTTTGTTCTGACAGAATAGGATATTATCTGAATCAAACTAAATATGCCACTGAGCTTTTAGCATGTGTAGGTCTTACAGATAATAAAACTACTGACACTCCAATTAAAGTTAATGTCAAGCTCTCTCTGTCAGAAGGGCAATACAACCCTTTACAGGAAGTTGGTTGGGAGTCTTATTTATCTTAATGTTACTCGTCCTAATATAGCCTATGTTGTTCATATTGTTAGTCAGTTCATGACCGCTCCTCGATCAAACCATTTTACTGCAGTGCTACGTATTCTTCACTATGTCAAGGGTACTTTGTTTCATGGTCTTCATTTTTTTGCAAAATTCTTATTATAATCACATGCATTCTCTGATGCTGATTGGGAAGGAGACCCCACAAATAGAAGATTATTTTTCTAGGCAATTAAAAAGCAAACAACAGTGTCATACTTAAGTACAAAGGTAGAGTATAGAGCACTTGCGGATACAACTTATGAACTTATTTGGTTGTGTGGTTATTAATCAATGTTAGAGTTTTACAGCCAAATGCTACAACTATCCATTGTGATAATCAAAGTTTCATTCAAATTACTCGTAATGATGTATTTCACGAGTGCACAAAACATATCAAAATTGATTGTCACTTTGTTCGACATCACCTTACCCATGGTACCCTTCACATCTTTCCTATATCATCCATTGATCAAACAGCTGATATTTTTACAAAGGCTCCCTCATTAGGACAATTTCATGACTTATCTTGCAATCTTAACTTAGCAACATCAGCACCACCTTGAGTTTTAGGGAGGTTGTAGAATATTTTTCAATGGGCTCACTTAATTAGCTCCAAATTTGTTGTTACGATTTAGGAGCTGATTGGAGCTTATTTGCTACCAATGTTTAGAAATCAATTTATTTGCTTTCCTTATTCTATAACTGCTCATCTGTATAAATACCTCACTTCTTTGTACAAAATATAAACCAGATATACAATTCATTTTCTACTGCTTCTCACAATTTCTATCTAAAGAGAATTGTTGTGCAAAGTCTGAATATTTTATTGCTGCAACTCAACTTAAATACAGTAGAAAAAAAACTGAAAGTCCTATAATCATGAAACCATGAGTCTATGTTTAACATAATATCTAAAAACAAGTAGTCATGACAGAGATACATTTGAACTAGTCTAAATAAATAAAAAAAATAACAAAATTCCAGCAAGGCAGTGACAAAGTCATATTCTCAACATTCCTTCTTAGCTTTGTTGCTGTAAACTCCAAATTTTGCTCGGAGAAATTCAAATTTGCTTGGTGACAATGTTTTTATGAAGATATCTGCTGAATTAAGTTATGATTTACAATACTTTAATCCAACAGAACCTTCCTTCTGCACATCCCTCAAAAAGAATAATTTGATGTTGAAGTGCTTAGTTTTTCCATGAAAACTGGATTATTTGAGATAGTTATGGCTGCTTGATTGTCCACAAACACTTCTGTGGATTTATTTTGCTGTAAATTTAGATCAAACAACACCTTCCTAAGCCACAAAGCTTGATTTGCAGCAGTTGTAGCTACAACAAATCCTACCTCTGCAGTTGATTGTGTTATAATCTCTTCTTTTTTGCATCATGAAGAGTAAATTCCTAACCCAAACTGGAGTAGTAACCTAAAGTACTCTTCATATCATTAGAACCACCATGATCACTATCAAAATATCCTTTCAAAACACATGTCTGACTAACTCAAAACTTAATTCCACAATCCAGAGTTCCTCTGACATATCTTACAACTCTTTATCAGCTATAAAATGAGTTTCAGTTGCACAATTTATAAATCTAGATAACAGACTTACAATATGTAAGATATCAGGGCTTATGATTTTTAGATACATCAAACAACCTACCAACCTTCTATAAAGAGATTCATCAACCTTCTCTACTTCATCTTCCTTGCTCAGTTTTTTCTTCGTGCCCATAGGAGTTGAAGCACTCCTACATTCATTCATTCTGAATTTCTTCAAAATCTCCTTGGCATACTTAGTTTGGCAAATGAACACTTTTTGATTCTTTTGCTACACCTCTATTCCAATAAAACATGTCATCTTTCCCAAATCACTCATCTCAAAAGTCTGCTGCATATCATTCTTGAATTTTTCAAGCTCCAAATTTCTTCCTGTAATAATTAGATCATTTACATACAGTGAAACAGCCACAAAATTAATCTCATCAGCTTTGATATAAAGGGTGGCCTTATTGAGACTTTTTGTATCTCAACTGTATCAAATGCTCATTAATTTTACTATATCAGGCTCTAGGAGCCTACTTTAGACTATATAAAGCCATTTTGAGCAAATACACATCTTCTTGTCCTTTCACAATAAAATACTCAAGTTGTTCTACATAGATATTTTCATCAAGAAATCCATTAAGAAATGTTGACTTAACATCCAACTAAATTGTTATCCAACACTTTTGTACAGTAATTGCCAATAATAACCTGACTGTTTTAATTTTGGCCACAAGAGCAAATGTGTCAAAAAAAAAATCAACACCATATATTTGAGCATAACCTTTTACAAAAATTCTGGCTTTGTGCTTGTTGATAGAGCCATCCACATTCACTTTTGTCCTGAATACCCACTTCACTCTTATCACTTTTCTGTTAGCAGGTCTTTTCACCAACTTCCAAGTATGATTTTTTTATCAAGCTCAGTTCTTTCTTCATTGCGATTATTCACTTTGGATCTTTTTCTACTTCCCAAAAGTTTTATGGCTCAAAAACAACAACATTGCACCTTTGATAAACTTCAAAAAATTGGTCTTGTGCCTCTCATAGGAACTTCATCAACCAACTCTTGTTCATTGAGATGCAGTTTTGGTGTTAGATCAGGAAACATGGCCACCTGTTTTCCTTTCCAATCCCACATTTCATTCTTCATGAAGAACATATCCTTACTTATCAAAATTTTCCTTGTATTTGGTTAGAAAATTTTATAAGCCTTTAAAATTTTGTTGTACCCACAAATATAACAAGTTCTACTATTTTATCAAGCTTTTCCTCTTGATCTATGGAACATGAACAAAACACAAGCACCAAAATATTCTTAGATTTTTCAAGGAAGGCTTAAAACCATACCATGTTTCAAATGGTGTACTTTCTTCTATTGCTTTTGTCAGAAGCATGTTAAGAAAGAAAACAACAGTATTTGTAGCATCAACCCAGTATTCTTTTAGCAAGCTTTTCTCAAACATCAAACATCTTACCATCTCTATTATTGTTCTATTTTTCTTCTCACTGACTCCATTTTGTTGTATAGCATATGGAGCAGTAAGTTGATGCTCAATCCTCGCCTAATCACAAATAGATTGAACTAATTTTAGGTGTAGTCCTTGCCATTATTTGACCTCAAAGCTTGAGTGGTGTGATCAGTTTTAACCAGATTCTTGAATTTCCCAAACATCCCAGCAACTTCTAACTTGAATTTAAGAAAATAAATCCAACACATTCTAGAGTAGTCATCAATAAAAATCAGGAAATACCTACTTCCTTTCCAAGATAGAGTGCTATGAGGTCCAACTACATCAGTGTGAATAAATTGCAACTTCTTTACAACTCTCCAAGTTGCATTCTTGAAGGGAAGTCTTGACTGCTTTCCTTGTTGACAAGTCTTCTAATATGGTATTTAGCTTCAAGTTGAAGTAGACCTCGCACCAATTCCTTTCTCTGGAAATTCACCACAGAAGTGTGATTGAAGTGACCAACCCTCTTGCGCTAAATTTCTCCATTGATTTTTATTGCTAAAAAAACTAATTATTCTTCCTCCAATGGATCCAGTGTAAAGCTCTTCCTTTTCATTTTAACTCTGAAAACATCTTTACTTTTTGAATCTTTAATGAGACATTGATTTGCTTCAAAGAAAACTTTGAATCCTTTCTCAAGCAACTATCCAACACTCAAGAGATTTTGACTAATTTCAGGTACAAATAACACATTCTTATTCAATTTTGTACCTGAGAAGCTTTTGATTACCATTGTGCTACTTCCTTTGACTGCAATATATTATCTGTTGCTAATCTTTACTCTGAAAACTCTAGAAGTATCCAATTCTCTGAATAATTCACAATCATAGGTCATATGATTTGTGCAACCACTGTCAATGAGCCAATTTTTACATGAATGACAAGTTGAAAAACAAGAAGCTACAAGCTTACTTGTGTCACAATCTTTTGTTGAGTGTAGCTTTTACAGATTTTTTAGTGATGTCCCATCTTTTGACATCTCTCACATTGTTGGTCTGGCTTTCTCTAGCATTTCCTAGGTGGATGTCCCTTCTTATGGCAGTATTTGTAAGGAGGAAAATAAAATTTTGTTCCCTTATTTGTACTAAAAGAATCAAAACATGGGTTTCCCTTCTTGTTCTTCGCATTCTTTTTCCATGTTCCTCCTTGACTTGGCTGTGCTTTTGCCACTAATGCACCTTCAATAGACCCCTCAGACCTTATAAGCCTTCTCTGTTCTTGTGCCTACAAAGCATGCATCAATTCTTCTGAACTAATTTTTGACAGATCCTTAGTGTCTTTCAAAGAGGAAATTGTTGGCTCAAACCTTTCAGGTACTATTACAAGGATTTTTTTGAATTAATATGGTATCTGGAAATTCAGAGCCAAGGAGTCTTATGTTGTTTGCAATTCGAAGTAACCAATCAGAGTATTCCTTCACTGTCTCAAAATCCTTAGCTCTTTCCTTTGACTTTCTTGTTTTCTTCTCATTACGGTGTTTGATTTGAGCCATTGTTGGATTTGTAGGTAGTGGAAGAACTTCATTGTCCTCCTCAACTGCTTCACAAAGATCATTTGCCTCCATATAAGCTTCCATTCTTGTTGCCCAAATATGATAATCTTCTCCTTTGAAAACCGGTAGTGCAAGAAAAGTAAATGGAGTTTCAGTTGAATCCATGATAGAATAAAAAACAAGTTTTGATAAATTTTCTCTTAAATTCAGGCCCCTTAATAAGAAAGCTCTGATACCACTTTGTTGAAAGAAAGTGAGATTTTATCATATAAGAGAAAGAGAATTGTGCAAAGTGTGAATATTTTATTGCTGCAACTCAACTTGAATACAGTAGAAAAACAAACTAAAAGTCCTATAATCATGGAACCATGAGTCCATGTTTAACAAAACATCTAAAAACAAGCAGTCATAACAGAAATACATTTGAACTAGTCTAAATAAACAGAAAAAATACCAAAATTCCAGCAAGACAGTGACAAAGTCAGATTCTCAACATAGTGAGATAACTTCTTATATTACTTTTGGCCAAATTTTCAGTTGATTAACAAGATTGGAGAATTCTTCTTTGTATTTTCTCGAACTTCTGTTTATAGTGAATCTGAAAGAGAAATTTCACCAAGATGTAATGAATGTTTAATGTAGATGTTATATTTCTGAAGGGTAAAATGTGCCTCATCTTTGCACTTTTCTGCACTAGATTCTAGTCGTTTGCATTTTGCAGTTCATACGCAAGCTCTTTTTTCATGATACAAGACCAAGAGATCACAGTTAGTTTGCACTCTCAACTGCATAGTTAATAGAACAATTTTCTGTTTATTGATGTTCATAATGGTTCATCCATTGTAATATGAAATATCAAAAGTTTGTTGAAAAAACTGTACAATTTCTTTGTTTTCTGCTGAGCACTTCTGCACCTTTATTTGATAATTATCTTGGAGGAGATCAAATTTGATGAGACTACTATTAAGCATTACACATAACCTAAATCTAACTTCAAGATGTGATCGTTGTGAATGGAAATCATGTTTGAATTTGACTTGTGTTTTATAATTGATTTACGTGTATGATCATTAAAACTGATATATTGAGTTGGGATTATGAACTAACATTTTACCTGCATGATATGCAGATATATTTAAATTGCCACTGAAAATATTATAAATATTCATATCTAAGTTTTTTTTTTTTTGAAAGAATATTCATATCTAAGTTGGCTTTTAGAAAAACACGAAAATCTAATAATATGGTTTAAAACTATTAAAACCTAATAATTTTAATCATTAATTTTGATTAAGATTAAAAAATTAAATCTAAATTCTATTAAATCGACATGGTAGCTTATTGAATGTTATAAATATTGTAATAGTGACAATTGACTAAAAATTGGTTGAGATTTAATAGAATTAGTATTTTATATAGATTATGGATATAAATAAATACTTTAAACTTTAAAAAAAAAAACTCAATTATAAGTAATCTAAATAACTATATCTTTTTATAATATAATAGTACCGGAGAATTCACATGCTTTTGCTAAGTGATTTCTTAATAAGATGACACGTTACAATTTATTTTACACCAATCATTTATAATTTAAGTTGTAACAATTTAAAAGGATTAGTCAATTATTAACATTATCAATCATTTTTCTAGTTGTATTTATAATTTGATGTATAAACTTTAATTTTAAATAAAATGATAAAAAAAATTTAATGTTTTAAACTAATAATTTAACATATAAAGACATAATTGTCACTTTTAAGATAGAAAATAAAAATAAAAATTATAGCTATAAAGTTATATTATTAACAATTTTTATTTTTAAAGTGTTAAAAATATAAAATTATAAATTTTTATTATAAAATTAACCGTGCATAGCATAGGCGTTACACTTGTAGGCAATAACATCCTCACTCTTTCGGGAGTAACAATCTATTTACTCATTCATGACTCTCTAGCATGGACTATAATTAGCAACTCAGTTACATGTCACGATAGATATATGTCAAAACATATCAGAATCTACCAAAATCACATAAAGATTTTAAGTCTTACAATGTCAATATAAGCATTACTATGAGAATGTTTATGACTTCTTATCCACCTTCTAATATTCTCATTTGAATAATGTAATGTTCATAAGACTCTGGAGTTTCAAAATGAATTTGCTAGGATGACATAACCAGATCTCGAAAAGCCGCTCCTCTCTGGGCAAAGTTTTTGAATTCGTCAAAGCTTGCACACCCTGGACTTAATACAACTGTGTCGCCTGCATTAACAATTAATTATGAACCAAGAACACGATCAAGTTGACATGAAAATACCAATAAAAAAAATGGTTAGTGCAAAACTAACCATATCTCAAATCACATCAAGTTCAGAGGACTAACCATATCTTGCCATTCTCTTAGCACAGCTTACAGCATCCTTTAGATTTTCAGCTTGAATGCAGGGAATGTTCAAACCACTCTCACTCAGTGCCTTGTGAATCATTGGTCCTGCAGCTCCAAACTGGGGTGCATTCAAGCAATATACCAATTAGTGAAACGAAAATATTTAAGTTAGTACTATCTTCAAGTTAAGGATGCGATTCAGAAAACAAGAACAAGAAGATTACTTACAGTAACAACACATCTGTGACATTTAAGTGCTTCCACTAGCTGGTCAAAACCATTAAACTTTTCACCATGTAAAACCTGCAAAAATAGATAAAAGAACTTTAACATATCATACTGTTCAATGCCATCGCTAAACTCGGCCTTTACAAAATAAGCTTGTGGTGCAACACAATGAAAACCACAGAATCTGGCAATATGAGCCAGAATGTGATAACAAGATCAAAGCGTAACCTTTGCTTGTCCACCAAGCAGAATCACAGATATTTGCCCTCTGAGACACATTAGTGCTGTGTTTGTAGCATCGACATTAGTGGCCTTGCTGTCATTTATCCATCTCACCCCATTGATATCTTCACATACTGCACAATTATTCAATAACCATAACGTACTTGATGAACAAACTGATAAAGCCTGTGAATCAATGTAACAATAGGCAGCCAAAAACAAGGTATAAGAGATAGTTTTTGTAGTCAAAATAAAGGTTTATTGAGAAACATAACATCCACTACAATGTAGCTTTGGAGAGGACACATAAAAGAAATGTTTAGAAATTCTATCATGCAGGATGATATGAAAAAGAAGAGTGCAGCAAGAACAAATTAGGCTTCTTAAGATATTTTTCCCTTGAAGGGAAGAAAGAAACAAGTCACACTCTATTGTATCTTACCAACTTCCATCCTGTGCGGTGGAGGCCTTAGCTTAGCAATTGCTGAACTAATGGCTTCACTGGAAACTCCAACATCCAGTCCAAGAATAGATAATGAAGCCACGGCAGCATTTTGATAATTATGCGGGCCCACGGCCATTAATGCACTCAAGTCAAGTTGCGAAGAAAGTCCAATGGCAGGAACTTCCAAGTTCGCCTTTCTCGCTTCCATATCAATCTATGGACAGTTAAGTACACCATGATAGTAGTAATTTTCCGGCAACGGAAGATAGTAAAGAATTAATCGACAAAATTTATATCCATTACTAAATATTTTAGAAATTTTTTTCATAAATCACGGGCATGATAACCAAACATTTGAAAGGAAAAATGAAATAACTAAATACGATCGATTTTGAGCTAAACTAAATTCATTTCTGTACTAAAGGTAGGAGCTTGCAATGGCATTTTCAGCCATTTTTTCAGTTGACTGCCATGAACAGGAAAGCACTTGCGCTGCTGATTCTTCATCCATTGTAGTTCTAAGCAGACTCTTTCATTCATGTGTTTCATTTCAACAAATCAGAACTTGGCATGTAGATTTTAGAATATTATGTGCTAATCATAAAAAATTATTCTTTCAAAAAGATGAGAACATTTGTTTCATATATGTTTCTTTTCAACAAATTAGAACACAGCATGCAGATTTTAGAATGATATGTGCTAAGCATAAAAAAGTTATTATTTTAAGAGTGTTCTACCTGTATGCCTGGAGAAGCTCCTATCCAGGCAAGATTAAAATTATTCATCTGTTCCCTAATTGCTTCATTTAGGATCTCATTGCCTAAATAGAGCGACAAGATCGTTAGCCATTTCGAATCAGCAGGCTTAATAGTATTAGAACTAGCAACAATCCATGGTAGAAACAAAAAGCAACAATAGGGTCAATAAGAAATGGTTCAAAGAACCCTGCACAAGTTTAGAAAAAGAGGCCTGCGTGCAAGTAAAGGTCCACGAAACTTAAAAAGGCATTGCAAAATTGGAAACTAGTTCTGCATACTAGTAAGGCAAACGATGGAAAGGAAAATTTCACTCACACATAATTAAATACCAACCAGAAGAAATGATTCCCAGCTTGTAATGATTCATGCGAGAAAATAAACAACACTTAGTTGCAGCATAATTACTCATTGTCCTGTGCCTTTCTAGATGATCAGGGGTAAGGTTAAGCACCACTGCTACCTGTGATCTCAAGATTAGAACTCTAAATTAAGTCACAAGCTCTACAAAATAGTTCTGTTTCTACAAGGAAGCAGATTTTAAGACTTCACTCACAGAAGGGTGAAAATGCTTGGGTGGAATTTCCAGCTGAAAACTGCTGACTTCAACCACAGCAACCTAGAGATATGGTGTGAATTGATTAACAATGTTTACTTCATAACTTCCAACAAATTAAAATCACACTTAAGCAATTACTAAGATATTGTAGTTTACATTATCAAAAAAGAGAAAAGAAGAGAAAGGTAATAATTGAGGTTTAACAACTCCCATTAGAGTAACATGTATTTTGGTTTTTTGAAAAAAAAAATCCCAAGCATACAGTCAAAGCTACCTGAAATTTGGGGTTTGCATCAGGTAGTTTTAAGCATTGCAAAGCAGCCTCTGAGAGTGGAATGCCAAGGTTCCCGCCAACAAATGCCTTGATGCCAAAATGAGAAAGTATCTGGTGCGATCAGATTCCAAAGTCAATAGAACAATAGCTGACAACATAAATTAGCACCACATGATAGAAAATGTTATTTAACTGGGAAACAACGCTTATGTAGCAACCACGTTTTAACACTTTCGCCAGAAACGTTTACATGAGTTTTCAAATATCAAAAGATAAGAAGTGCCACTGAAAACCAACATGACTTTCGCCAGAAACGTTTACATGAGTTTTCAAATATCAAAAGATAAGAAGTGCCAATGAAAACCAACATGAGTAGTACATGTTTGAATTGACATTCATCGTTGCCATTTTCTTATTGTCAATAACAGGAGATTTACCAACCGAGATTTTACTTATAATCAAAAGAGAACCTGTCCAGCAAAAGTAACAGTAGTTGATTTTCCATTCGTTCCCGTCACTGCTAAAATCTTTATACTTTCCGGAAGAGCTTCCGCTGCGAAATCCAACTCCGACATTACAGACTTCCCCTTCATTTTTTACAAAAAGAAAAAATAAAAAACTCTCAGATAACTCAAAATCCCCTTTTCCCGCCCCTTCACAAATAACTTTCAACAAAAAACAAATCAATTGCACTAAATAGAAACTCAACAACCTTTGTCACTTAAGCCAAGCAAGACTTACAGACAAAATTAAGGAAGAAAGACCAAATTTCTCAAGAGGAATACTGGGTGAAACAACAACCAAATCCACATTATGAAGCAGCTGTCCATCAAACTCTCCGAGAACAGTTCTAACACTACTACTATGCAATTTAAAAACAGGATCATGCTGCATTATTTCAACAAACAAACTAAATTACCATTTAAAACCACTAATTATCAACAAAATTCAAATTCGTACAAGAATTATAGTTAGAATAAGCTTTATACCTCTAAAGGACACAAATCCGGATTCTGATCAATTGCTAAAACAGAAGCACCTCTAGCAATAGCAAGTTCAACTGCACCTTTTCCTGTTCTTCCTAAACCAATAACCTGCAAGTGTTTTAAACCAATGTGTTAAGTCCTGTTTGGTTAACATTGAACTGAAAATAAGTACTTTCAACAAGTTATTTCAAGAAAAGTACATATATTTTTGCAATTCAGTTGGTAGCTAACATGCAGTGACTGACTGGTAAAAAAAACCAACTTACTGCGACAGATTTTCCGTGAAGGTCTTGCATTGACTTGACGGTTAATGCATTTGTGTTATGCCGGTGAAACGGCATCGTACTGTAGCGGAGGTTGAGAGGTTGCATCTGAAGTCTCATTGATTGTTGTTACTGTGACTGAACAATCAGAGGGCTGAGAGGTTGCATTTGAAGTATTGATTGCTGTGCCAGAATAGTGAGCTTCTATTAAAAACTCGAATAATTTATTAATATAATACTCAAATTGATTTTTTAACCAAAAAATTTTTATGTTTGAGAATTTTATTTTTTAAAATTTTATTTTTTTATTATTTTATAATCAAATATTTAAAAGTATAAATAATATATAATATTATATTTTAAATAAGAAAATATTTTTTAAAAAAATATATTAAGAATGATTATTATTTTTTCGTTAATTTTTAAGTTATAATTTTATTGAATTATTTTCTATTAGTACCAAATATTGGAAAATCAAGAAAATATTTTCTTAAAAAATGAATTCCTTCGAACAAAATGGAACCTAGATATATTAAAGTTTAAACATTAAAATTTAATCAAAATCGAAACATAGTTTTTTTTAGAAGTTTAGGTAGTTTTTTTTGGGTAAAAAACTATGTGGTCCCCGAGTAATACCACGAATAATTTTTCGGTCCCCGAGTTTTCAATATTAGTTTTACCGGTCCCCCACAAATTTAAAATTCACCACCGTTAATCTTTCTGTTAAATTAATCTAACAAAAAAGTTGAAATATCATTCTTGCCCCTGTCACGTGTGTATTAAAGAGGGACCGGTAAATTAAGCAAAAAAGATTAGAGGGACCGGTAAATTATTTAGTTGTTAATCCGTTAGATTAATTTAATGGAGGGATTAACGGTGGTGAATTTTTAATCTGTGGGGGACCGGTAAAACTAATATTAGAAACTCGGGAACCAGAAAATTATTCTTGGTATTACTCGGGGACCGCATAACTTTTTACCCTAGTTTTTTTTATTTTTTTTAAAAGTTCAGGGTGCATTTATTAACGAAAAAATTATACCACCTTTCTTAAAAAAATTTCTATGAAAAATAGAAAATATGTTTATTATTAATTTTTTTATAAAAATAGAAAACAATGATTTTTAAATTATAACTAGAGTTTGAAAACTACTAAAAGCAATTTTCTACCGTTAAGCTTATTTTCATATTTTTCTGAATTAAAAAACTAGAAAATACGCTAACTTTTTTTATCTCACAAATTCAATTCTTTTTATAGGCAAAACCCTCTCTTGTCAACAATTTTTTTATATACATTTATATTCTATATTTTTTTACTCTTTCATTTTTATTTGATTTATATTTGAAGTTTTTTTAGCTCTGGTTTTTAAGTTTCTTCTAAAACTAGTAAAATTAGGTTGAGATCATCACATGAATGCAATGTAAGGTAGTTTAAATTAGTAAAGTGATTGCAAAGAGATTTTAGTCAAATAATTGATAGATTTATTGGTCTTTTTCTTTACTTTTATAAAAGAATTATGTCATGTATAAATTAGATTGTTTTATACATATTACTAATTTATATATTTTATCACTTCTAATATGAATCTGAGGTTTTTTTTACAATTATAAAAAATTAGTTGAAAATATCATAAATTGTACATATTTTTTCATAAAAATATTTTAAAAATTGGTTAGATTTGAACAAATTTTTTAGTATTCTAAAATAGAAATATGATAGCTTTTAAACAAATTTTTTTAATTCTCCATAATATTCTTATAAATAAAAATTAGAGATAAAAAACTGAAAATAATTTTCTGCCTTTTGTGTTGGTTTGTGTTGTACAAGAAGTCGTAATTGTGCATTAGGCATGAACAAAGATTACGGAATCACTGGCAATGTATAATGCAACGATGCAAGTTTTTTGAGATTTTACTTGATAAGGTATGTAGCGTTGTGAGTTTTTATTTGTTTTGTTTTGATGTTAGAGTGTTGTGAGAATTAATGGTGTGAAATTGTCAATGAGGAAAATTTTTATCGATTCCTATATGATAAAAATATTATGATACAAAAAAGTGTTAAATTCCTTTTGGACATTTTTTTTTATTTTCACTTATCAAATGTTCTTCTCAGTTAACACCTCTGGTTGGTGTTGTCTCAAAAAGGAGTTGCAAATTTATTTTGTAGCATTAAGGTTTGTAATTTATTTTGTGTCTTTTTTAAAGGACTATTTATTATTGTAAATAATCAAAAATAAGTTCAAATATTTGTGTTTTAAATATATAGGCTATCAAATTTGTTAATTTATCGGGTAATGCTAGATATTGTATCCAATGGCTTATTACTTCACAAATATGGAAAATTTTAGAAATTTGGCCTAAAATTATGCAATATAATTACATGCAATTTCTCAAGCTATCTTATCAGACAATTCTTTGTGAACTTAAGCAATTGAGTGTTATTTAATTATACAACTGAGAGTAGTCAGGACCATGGAAATATTAAGTAATGATATGATCTTATCGACATGATGATAAAGCTTTACTAGATGTTCATGTTATTATATCTCCTCATGGTCTTTTTTCCTCGTTATTTCATTCCACGCTCATGTAAATGACCACGTCCTGTCGTGCTGGACAGATAAAATATGAAAATTAGAGTATGATTGATTAAATACTTGGTTAGTTACTAGCCCTAGTTTGCATATAATGCAATTCACTCAACATTAAAAACATGGAACCATACATCTCATAACTATAACATCTTAAGTAAACATGCATCACCAAAACAAAGCACACATATTTACGCTAATACACATTTTGCATATGACCCAAAACTTATGAGAGAGAGAAGCCAAACCAATCAGCTATCCTACCTGAACTGGTAAGCTCTAACCTTCTTTATCTTACTGAGCTGAACCTAATATTAGAAATTTATGCCAAACTTTCATGACAGAGTTTTAGTAACTAAGATTTCATGGTAGATAATTTGAGGTGCCAAAGTTTTGGGCCACAAATTAGCGTTGACCTTTTGTTGGTTGTTATTTTTTTATAATGTTAACTAGTGTCTGCATGGACACTAGTTAGGAATTACATTTTTAGGATCAT
>CANYCX011134484.1:0-11819 GCA_948193385.1 Breynia disticha f. nivosa | reverse complement strand
TATCTTATTTACTATTTTCTTCATAATCCAACCAACATCCTATCATTGTTTATGTTTAATTGTCTTTATAATTTAAGCACCTAATCAATTTAAGTACACCGTTCCCTGTGAGATTCGATCCCGGAGGGTATACTTCCGTGGTAAAACTACACTGATCTAGTGCGTTTGCTAGAACCTGGTCACAAACAACCTTAATAAAGCCAGAAGAAGTTAACCCTAACGTCAAAACTTAACACCGAACCTAGGGTTTCATATTCCAATCTCGTCACTCTATACCTTCCAACTTAAAACACCATTTTCAAGCCCTTAAACCATAAACTAACCTTATAATTTGATACCAATGGTTACTACACATCCATACCTTTCCAACAAGCCCTAATTCACTCAATTCAGAGCTAAAATGAATGAGAAATCACTGCGAAAAGACGGAACCATAGCAAAAACGTGATTTACGAAATCAAGTCGAAGAAAACTCACCAAATCAAGCTTTCAATTCGATCCTACAACTCCTGATCACCAATGTTTGTCAAGGTTCGAGGTTAGCTAGGGTTTTCGGATCTCGGTTCGGGTTTTCTCGGGACTTTGTCTCGATTTAGGAAGGAAATATATGTGAAGGATAAAGTGTAGAGTGAGATAGGAAGAGATATATGTATATATATATATATATAAGGCTCGGTAATGACGTTTTTCCCCTGACTCTACAACACTATCTTCTTCTTAACTTTCTCTCTCTCGATCAACTTATCTTCTATCTATTTATAATTTCAAATACACTTACAATCGTCCACCATTTATTAATCTAATATTATTGTGAAAAATTTCTTCATACTTTTATAAAATATTTCATTAAATTCTAAAAATTTACGTAAAATGGAGGGCGTTACAGCTCTCCCCCTTAAAAGAATTTCGTCCACGAAATTCAAATTTGTAACTAGATCAGAAAATATGTGAGGATATCGGCGACGCATATTCATTTCAACCTCTACTTAACCTCTTTTTGACAACTGGAAATTCCATTTTACCTTCACCCTTGAAATTTTCTTACTCTGAAATTTCCGAACCATTCAATCTAGAATTTCTATTAATTTTCTTCTTCACATTTCAAACTCACCAAAAATCTCTAGAACCTTCCCACTTAAGCACACTCACCTATTACACAATTAATCTCATTTATTCATTTTACATTTTTTCCCACTCTCTAGTAAAACACTCTTTCTTATTGAACACTTACAATATCTCAATGATGCGATCTCTCCTCTATCGGATAGTGTCATCCCAAGGTAGGTAAACAAGAAACATGATTTGTAATTCGCGTACGTACGCATAAGAAGAAAATGCAATGATACAAAACATGTGTGCAAAATATAAGAAATGTCCTACCCTTGGTCAATAACTATGTAGGAAGTCAAATGAACACTTCCAAATATAAAATATAACTCTGACACTACCTTCAAGAGAAGGAACGAACAACAACAACCTCAATGGACCACATTCACAGTTCCAACCTCAATATATTTTACTTTAATCTCCCAATAACATTTCATTTGATACTCTTAACCATTTTCCTTTTCTTTCTTTGTATTGTCTCCCAATAAAATTATCAGATAGTGAGGCTTCCAACGCAAAAAGTGGATGTATTATAAAATATTTTAAAGTTGGATACTTCATAAATTTTTGTGATAATGCAGGTTCATTGACACTCCCCGCTATTTTTGGAAGAACAATACTAAAAATAAAAATTTCAAGCTTAGGTGTCAAGGAAAGTGGTGCAAGTGGTGACGAAGGCTAAAGTCGTGCGAGCAACTTCATCTCTATGTTCAGCAGAGGCATCAATGGACGGTCCAGTTGAAAATTTGATTAATTTTCCACAATCAAACATGTGAAGCTCGAGATTTGTTAAAAAGATTAGTGAGACAGACTTTCTATTTAGTTGCCTAATTTCATTATTTTAGAAGAAGAAAAGGGGTCGAAACTCACATTTCGTGTTTATAGTTTTCACCAAACTACAAACACGTAGAGGCAATTGTTTACACGAAAATAATTCTAGTCGCGGGATAAATTAATCGGGTAACATCAATTATTAGTATAGATTTTTAACCCATTCGAAAAATAAGGTGGAAAATTAGAGGAATCCAAGCGCGAGAAAAGGAAGCAAATCAAATATATGGAGAATATTTGATTTGGCATAAAAGGAAGGAAAAATCAATTCCTAATCAAGAAGATGATTGATCCCTTACCAAATTTGAAGTTGCTTATAAATATAGACATAACCTTACAACACAAGACACACATCTCAACCAAAGCACAACCCCAAACAAACTTGTTGATAATATAGAGTTACTATTGCCCTTGACCTTTTCCTTTACAGACTTTCCTTTTACCTTCAGTCAAACTACTATCTCCTTTAGCCTTTTTTCATTTGATTCGGTTCATACTTTGTAATTTACTTCTCCAACCTCTGATCTACATTACCAACCTATAGCCCCTAGAAAAAGCCTTTTGCCACTGATCGCGTTCTCCATCACTGCCCCATTTTCTGCTGTCCCTATTTTTGTTTCAGCTCCTGACTTGTAGTTTATGTTTTTAGACCTTCGTCTACATTTTCTACAACTCGTCTTTGGAAAAAGCATTTGGCCCTAGCAAAAATCACCATCTTCTTTAGTTTTTGACTCTCTTTTTATTTTTCTCCCATTTGTTCTTAGTTTTCAGCACTTTGTTTTTATGTTTTACACTTATTATTATCATTCTAACAATTTTATTTAAATTTCCATGACTATTTATTTCATGTTTGTTAATTTGCTATTGGCGATTTGCTTTGTCATCGTTGATTCAAGGACCTTTTGAATGATAAAGTCGTCCCTTTATTATTTCGCTACAATTGTTTGAATATAAAGTTAGAATTACGGACGCATTATTTTATTGGACTTTCCTTTATTTTTCTCAGTTTGAAAATAATATAATTTTCTGGCACGTTCGTGCAATCCCTTAATTTAAGATGAAAAGTCCTGTAGAGAATTATATCTTTGACTTGTTTGGATGAAAATTTCAAATGGCTAATGAATGTGCCAACTGTTGTTTTAAATTTTTTACATATAAGTATTGTGTTTTGTGTAATTTTTCATATTACAAGAATATTGTTGTTTTAAATTTTTACTGAGAAGTTTTTTTTTCTTGTTTTACATTTCATATGGTGTAAGTCTTTTGTAGGTTTAACTGTAATCTAAAATTTATATAAATTTATGTAAACATTATATATGTATAAATAGTTTTATACACAAAGTTATATTTATTCTTTTTATGAATTTAACCTTAATATAAACTTCTAATTTGATATGTGTTGAATTGTTATGTTATTTACTTATTTTATAAAGATTAACTTTTTTTTATCAATTTTTATGATTTTAAACTGAATATTAATTTTATGTAAATGTTATATTAACTTCGTGTATCATAATAGTGAGGTATATTTGTAAAGTCATAAATAAAGGTAAAAAAATATTTTATCAATTTAAACTTATTATAAATTTCTAACTTGATATATACTAATTTTTTACGTGTATTTATAAATTTTGTAAAAGATAAATTTATATTTTTGTTTACGAGAAGTCAATCAAAAATACCGCTTAAGAAAATTTTTAATCAGCATTACATATTAGTCTTGTTTATAAACCTTAAGTATATAAATCAGAAGTGGAACCTAAACATTTAATCTTAAAATTGACAGTTAATTTCACATGACTTTACTCCACATTTAAATTTTTTACAAGTTTGTATCAAATAAAACCCATTTATGCTAAACATTAGGCTCATATATTTAAATATTTGATACACGACTTTTTTTTTGTCAAAAAATCAAGTAATTGTTGATTAGATAATTAGTGTAAAAAAGTGTTAATTTCGTATGACATGTAAATAAAAAATTCATTGTAAAAAAATTTTAATGTTTTGTTAATTTATAATTAAAAAATTAAAATATATATGTAATCAGCCCTTTCAATTTTGACCAAATTGATTTTTTACATTTCATATGATTTTTTTGGGATAATTACATTATATGTCCGCTTTCAGTTTGACGTTTCAAGTTTGATTTTCCTTTAAAAATTAACCAAACTGTCGGTTCACGGTTCCATGGTTCATGGATTCGGAACCTGACATGGTCGATTCTAGTCCGGTTTCGATTCCGATTCATCGGTTCAACTTCAATTTTTACACCTCTAAATAAGAGCATCTCCAATAGAGTCTTTTATAGACTTTCTTCTTTTATTTAAGAGAGTTAATCAAATAAAAATATTTTCAAACAAAACTTTTTCAATCTCTTAATTTTAACAAAAATGAATAGTTTATCTTTTATTTAAGAGATATTAAGTAGTAGGTATTAATTTTATTAATATAATAATAAAAGATAGTAGTGTAGACATTAGTATTAAAAATATGATTGAAATAATGTGTAATTTTAAAAAATTATTAATTAAAAAAGTAAATAAAAAATAATATTTTAAAGGAAATTTGAGGGTGTTGTTGCCTGTTGGGATGTTCTAAAACATGTGAAAAATGTGTTTAACTAAAGTAAATGCGGACTGAATATTTTACTCGTCGCATAAACACGCTGCGGTGGACCCTTACCGAAAAGCCATTTCGAAAATAAATTTAAGGCAAAAAACCTTATTCCTATAACCATTCTGAAACAAACTGCTCAACAAATCTGCTTTCTCTCTTGTTCAATTTGAGTTCAATGGCTTCAATTGCATCCCCAACTGCTCATTGCAGCTATCAATACAAGGTTAACCCTAGACGACTCAAAAATATTCCCATACGACGCCGTATCTGTCTCTGCCAGCAACATGATGACACCAACAAACCCGTTGACCAAACTCGGAGGTACCCTTCTAATCTCTCTTTCTTGTTTACTTTATTTACTACTTTCTTCCTCAATATTCGGACTGCATGTTTTGTTTCGATGCACTTTTAGATATTTTTGTTTACTAGGAATGTGCCAGAATTGAACTTTGAAAATATGAATCAATTTTTGTTAAAATTAGTTAAATATATTGAACTTGTTAGCAACGAATCAAATGATGATATTGTATTGTTTTGAAGGGAGATAATTCTGAGGAGCAGTGAGTTAGCTGTAGTTGGTGCCGTTTTCAATCTTGGGTAAGAAATCATTTTTTTCTTTCCCAAGTTAACTGTAGTTAGCTGTTATTGGATTGTTTCTATCGAGGAAAGTAAAGGTTGAATTTTGTTATTGATGGCTATATAGGGGAAAGAAGCCAGAGTATTTGGGAGTACAAAAGAGCCAACAAGGACTAGCGCTGTGTCCAGCTACCAAGAATTGCATCTCAACTTCAGAGAATATCATTGATGTTACTCATTATGCCCCTCCTTGGTAATTTTCCTTTTTCTTGTTGGGTTCATTGAAGATTGCGTTGAAAAAATGGGTTCAATAGATTTTACTAGTCCTTTTGGCGACCCTCACGATTGGCTTATCAATGTGTGCTCCTCTTTCTCTTATCCTGCAGGAACTACAATGGTGATAGGAAAAAGCCTATTGACCAAGAAGGTGCCATGGATGAGCTTCTTGATGCGGTAAATAATTGTCATTTTGGGTTTTTTTTTAAAGCTTTGTATGACATTATTTTGTTATGTAATCAGCGCATCAAGAACTAATTTCTAAGACTTCATACATGTTCCTAAGCATATTTGAAATTGTTGAACTTTATGACATATTTACTCTCATGCTGAAACTTGCTCTCGGATCACAAGTTAGCAGATTATCCTTTATGCTTACTCCCAGGTATCTCGGCTGAGCTTAAATTGTTGTGATAATGTTGCAGATAGAAATGACAAAGGTGGACAGATTTACACCGCAAATCGTAGAACAGAAAGAGGACTATGTGCATGTGGAGTACCAAAGTCCTATATTGGGGGTAAGTTGGAAATCATAAATCTCAGATTTTGAAACATGACCACTCTATTTACACCAAGAGATTGCTGGTTGTTTGATGCAGCTGGTGGACGACGTTGAATTCTGGTTTCCTCCTGGGAATGGCTCAATTGTGGAGTACCGTGCCGCTTCACGGCTGGGAAACTATGATTTTGACTACAATAGAAAGAGAATTAAGGTGAGCTATTCTTACAATTTCAATCCAGTCCTTGGCACTTTTACTGTACTGTATGCGATGGCCTAAGGGATTCATTACTTGTAGGCATTGCGATTAGCTCTGGAGAAGAAAGGATGGGCATCTCAAGAAAGTTTCTGATGACTAGAATTCTATTTGATTATTCGCAACAAGTTGAATGGTACTGCATCGCAGAAGAAGCTAACAAAAAAAATATATATTTCAAGAGATCAACCTTTTGATGATTCGGCAAAAGAATGCCCATAACTTTACCCAAGTTTACTGCGAGGAAAATCCTTCGCATTTGATTAAATGTACTCTTCGACTTGCTTAATTTAAAGGTACAATGTGATCGTCAGAATGCAACAGTAATAAACATTGGCCATCCCTCCCACCATACACATTTTGACACTCTACTTCAACTTGCATACCACTATAGTTTGCTTTTGCGCAGATCAATCTTTTCTCAGATCCATATATTCACGACGAATACCATCAGCATTTAGTATAACAATCTCAAGCCCATCTCCCTGGATAAAATGCAAATGAAAACAAGAAAATGCATCATTCTCCCGTTATTCGTAAAACATAATTCAGACATGAACTCCCGTTATTCGTAAAACATAATCTCAAGCCCATCAGCATTTCTTATTGGCAGACTAAAATAGTTTTAAACTTACAGTGTAGATATCCCTCTCAGTTGCAGAAGCAAACACTGTTTTCACCAAGTCAATAGCTTCTGCTTCTGAAAGTGGTGTTACAGCATCCTATGCGAATCACCAGATATTAATGTCGACGAAAAAAAAATGAAAGCAAAAACAGCCATCCCAAATGACATATATGGAGTATAAAGCAAAAGGACCCATCCAAAATAATATAAATGGAGAATAAATACCTGGGCAGGCAATAAGAGGGGACTCGGAGACTTCAGTTGGTTATCTAAAAAAGGTATGATGAGAGTAGAACCAGAACCTTGGGCGCTGTAACCAACCCTCTCGTAGGAACCAACAGCATCATAAGTGTAGACACAGCCCTTCCCTACAAATTTTTAGTGAACATCAATTTTAAAAAACATTGAGACAGCATAAACTGCAGTTGTAAGCTTGTATAAAAATTTGGCATACCTTCTTCATCAAGACCACCCAAAACATTAAAAGCATAGTAAGGAAAGAAGCGTTTATAATAGAGAGTGTTGGAGAGTAGATGAGCCATAGCAGGGCAGCTCATTTGTTTGTTGTGTTGGTGTTGATAAATCTGAATTCAAAGTTAAAAAAAAAAAAAAAGAGGTGATTCCATTAGTCATAACAAAATGCGTTAGTTTTTCAGTGTCACTTTCTCCATTAAAACCTGACAAACACCAATTCAAAAATAAAAAAGTAGTGTACTTCCAAAAACACCCACAACTTACAAACTTGAATCACTTTTAGAGCTAAGAGCACAATGAATATTTTCTCAAAGAGTTTACCATGTACAAAGGGTTTCACTGATCCACACAAGTTTGAATATACACATATAAACGTCAATGAACAACTTGCAACAACCCAATTACAAATACTTCCTATTAGAACAAACGTTCAATGACACTGAAATTAAAACCACTCTGCCCCGAAAAACAATCTAATTAACAAAATAAAGCAAGCTAAGCAAGCAATCCTCGCATTTGTTGGAAAAAAAAATCACATAGTTGAAATTCTCTTCGAAACAGACAAAAGTAAAAAGCTCACCAAATGCTTTGCGGCTAAATTCTTTTGCAAAGCTTTAACATCAGCTTGAAAACCCGAAGACGCCATCACACATTTATCCGCTCTAATCAACACATAAACCAACATAATTCTAATCCAACAGTAACCCATCAAATTAAATCAAAAACCCAAAAAGAGAAAGGAACGTACAGTTTACAGATTTTGGAGTAGTCGCGAGAAAGAATATTGTAACCAGTGGACATACGAGTATCCGCCGCTATTACACAATAATCGGCGCCAGCAATGGCAACACAAGATCTGCCTCGTTAAAAAACAATTTAATTAAGAAAAAAGATTTTGAATATAGGGAAAAAGATAAGGGGGGATGGATCATACCCTCCGTTGTTGTCGTATGGGGACCAGTTGGCTTGTTGCTTCGTCATGGTTTTTGCGACTTGAGGTGAAATAGAGGAGCTTTGTTATGCCAGTGTGTGTTTTTCTTCTTTGGCTTTGTAATCAAGAAAGGGGAAAAAAAGGACATTTCCAAAAAAAAAAAGTAAAAAAAGGGAGTTGTACGGCGTCGTTTTCGTTCAATAATTTGTTAAGGGAATTTGCCTCTGTGTCTCCGAGGTTTAGTATATGGGAAAAGGTTTTTGGCCCGAAATACTGTAGCCAAAAAATGGCCAGAATGGTATTTTGACTTAAATATCCTTATTAATTGTGGGTGTTTATACAATAGACACTATTAACACCAAGAAGTAAAAAGTAAGTGTATAAATTGCATAATTTGACCATCATTTCATTCGGTGATTTTACACTCTTTTAACTGGGCTAGCAATTTTGATCCGACAACAAGAATAATGCGTACATGATTAGATACGATACGAATGATACAAAATTAATTTTATAATGTTTATGTCATAAATAATGATATTTAATAGAACAATCAATGACACGATTACGACCCGCTAATCTAAATTACAACCCTTACTTTTAACTATTTTTACTCCTCACAACGACCATTATAACTTAAGTCTTTGTTTGGTGATATTTCACCAACTTTCCATTGTTTAGGTTTAGTAAAATAGTTAATGAAAAATTACATTATGATCAATTGAAAAATAATTTATTTAAATAATTAATTTTATTAGAAAAACATTTTTTTCATTTAAAAGAAGGAAGAACCAAGAGGAAAGAGAAAGATGATCCACTAAATGAGAGAAAGCATGTTAGTGAGAAAGAATGAAAGAGGCATGCCATTTACATGATGACAATGAATAGATCATACTTGTATTTATGTTGTGAATGAGGAGTGAGCATCGGGTGCATTATGTCTATGTGTGGTATATGATTTGTGATTGGAAATGTGAAATGTGATTTGTGTATGAACTATTATTTCATATAAATGTGGTATGGTAAGTTGATAGAATGTTGTGAATGTCAATGGGAAATGTGTATATAAGGACGTTTGATAGTGTGGTTGAAGGTATAGGTCAGTTTTGGAAGATGCTAGCTGCTATGTGAAATGTATAAGTGTTGAGTGTGAATTACATGCTTAAATTATGGTTTCTACAGCTGGATAACGTAAGTTAGGAGTTCCACTAATGTGCGTTACCTTGCTACGCGCAATCATCAACCAAACCGCATTGTATTCTAGAGTTTCTTGCAGGAAAATGGGATTTAGTAACGTACGTTAGTTACCAGGATAACGTACGTTAGTAGGGTAGTAACGTACGTTACCTTGAGGGGTAACATATGTTACTCAAGTGCTGAGTTTCCCAGATTGACAGTGAGAATAACGTACGTTAGGAATTTATTTAACGTACTTTATTCGTGCCTAGAAGGCTGTGTTGACCTATAAACCTTACCATAACACATCCTAGAGTTAGTGTATGATCAGGCCCAAGTTAGGTACTTCAAAGTACTCATCGTTGAAGCAAATAGCATTGCAAAAACCTGTTGGGTTTTATGACATGTTCTAACTACTATGGCAGCAAAAAAACAATCAAGAACATATCAGAAGCAGCCAAGATCCTTACCAAAATTCAATAAACACATAGATTTATTCCTAGTCGATAACTAGTTGATAGAAAGACGTAAACTTTTAAAGAAAAGACTTACTTTATTGAATCTCCTTCGATTGTCATGGGTTCTTTTGCCAAGAACAGTAACTACCGCCTTAGAGTACTCCGAGACGACCTTTGTGACATCGTAAAAGAATCTCACACGTGATTCCTCTACAAAACTAACACACAGATTAGCAAAAATGTGTACTAGCACAAGGGAAAGATTCTGTTCACCTTATTTGTCAGAATCGGATGAGTTTCTTGGGAAACGAAGAGCTCAGTGATGATTAAACCATATAATCAGCCTCTCAATCTCACGTCACTCTTGCAGAAAACCCCAAAAATCTCTTTCTTGATTTTTAAGTAAAGCTCACGACAATGGGAGTGTATGAAGGGGACGACAAAAACTCATGTGTAAAAACTAGGGTTTTTAGATTTTTTATAAAGAAGAGTTGTACAACATTAAACCACTTAACAATCCTAATGCCATTAGGACTTTGTTAAGTCTTTAATTAAAATAAAAATCTTTAAAAACCAATCTCCAAAACCGTGGCTCTATGTGGATAATTAACAAGAATCTTTCTTTTAATTTATCCCACATTAATCTTGTGACGCCAAAATTCATAAAACTCATTTTTCTATAAACCTTGATTTTTGCACCAAATTTTTTTATTTTTAAAACACTTAAGTCTGAGCGAGAAAACCATTAGAAATAAGTTTATAAATCATTTCACCATGACTGACGATGGCCACACACAAAATAAAGTTCAATATGCGGAAGTTATGAAAAACATTTAACATGATATGTTTCTAAATCACACTTATACTAATGTATGTATAGGTATATAAATATACACAAAAACCAAAACCACTGGGAGCTCGACCTTCTGTATCGCACCGCTCAGCCTCGCCAACCACATAGTCCTGTCAACAGTACCTGTCACTCTGCACGCATTCAGTAAAATAAGGGTGAGTATTTAAAATACTCAGTAAGCGACCCCTTAGTGTTATTATGCTGGGGTGCAGGGGAATCTTTGGCCAATACGGGTGTGCTCATGGAACACAAATGTCGTATTCGCGCCTAGCTTCCCTAATGGTTCACCGTAGCCATTTCAAACACAATTCCTTAAGATGTTTATGGGAAGAAGATCAAACACGTCATTAATTCACAATCTTAAGTTTGTTATTTGCATTAGGTCATCAATTTATAGCCAATACTAGTCTACTATGCATTCGATCGATTAAGAACTCGCTTACATATCACACAAATACAAATTTAAGCTGACAGACAGTGGTGAACGGCCTGGGGAACAGCCTTTGTGGTTGTTCACCTGGCCGTTCCACCTGATAGATTGCAATTTACAATAGGAAAGACTGGGTGAACGGCTTGGTTGGCCGTTCTGACCTGCTGGGTTCATAAAATCCAAAAATTCCACACTTAACATATAAATCTTTCTTCCTAATCCTTTGTACCTTCATTTCATACATCCAACTCATAGCAATTTACGTTCAAACATCTAATTGACACACTCCATCACAATTACACCCAAATCATAATCATCAATTTTCACATAATATACCGATTAACATATCACATGCAAGCAACATTCCAACATCTCGTAAAGCCATTCATACCACATCCATTCAAAAATCTAACATCACCATACCTATATTCCAACCTACACATCAAACCACTTACTTATCCTTAAACACGAACCAGAATAATGGCAATGACTTCATTCACATGCCAAGTAACTTACATGTTTCCACATTTATGCCTAACCATTTCAACACTCACCTCCTTTACTCAATTCTATCCACATATCAATTACAATATTCATAATTCATTTCGCATCCAATCTTTTTCACATCGTAATGCGAGACACCAACAAATCAAGAAAATCAAACAACCCACAACAAACATTTTTCAAACCACATATATACACATGATT
>CANYCX011134222.1:0-13304 GCA_948193385.1 Breynia disticha f. nivosa | reverse complement strand
ACCAAACACATCGTTAGTTTTTAATCATTGAGCAATATGATACCCATAGGACGTTGTACATGTTATTGTACTATTGTTTGCTTTTGTTGGTTTCAAACAAGAATCTTGTATTGTTTTTACGGTTAGATCCGTACTTGAGATTGTACCATTTTAACTCTTTTGATTGATTCAAGCTCACGTCTTTTAATTAGCAAGAGACCAACTATTCTTTATTGCCTGTCTTCTTCTTCTTGTTGCTAAGCTTTAAAATCTTCAATGGCCTGCACAGCATGGCTTATCTGCTTCCTTTACATGGTTTTTGGTGTTGAATAAATTTAGATTGCATTCATTTGTAAATGAAACGGAATCAACGATGGCAAGCATTGTATAGAGGTGAAATATTGAATTGAAATTGGAACGGGCATAACTAGTTAGGTCCGATTTCGGTTCCATAAACTATGGAACCGTGAACCAGCGGTTCAATTAATTTTTAATAGAAAATCGAATTTGAACTGTTGAACAGGAACCAAAAACGTCTGAACTGAAACCGAACACCTAAACCGTAACTGAACACCAGAACCAACCAGATCCGATTCTAATTCCATGTACCAATTTACACGTCTAGCATTGCAAGAGAAGCTCCCAGGATAGTGCCAACAACACTCATGTATAATTCATGAACTCATGTATAATTCATGAATCTTGTATACAATTTCATACATATCAGAAAACTAGAAGCTAACATTTGAGATTGGTTTCCAATGCTAACTCTGATTGCAACAGGCAAAACAAAATGCATCATCTCGCATAACGATCTACGAATGCTTTGGCCTTCTCCGGTGCGAAAAAACGAGCCTGTACAGAATAGCATATTTGTATTTAGATCAGACTTTAACGCATAAGAAAACAGATGCAGAAGGCAATGAGGGTGATAGAATTATTATCGAACCAAGTTTTTTTGCAGTAAGTAAAACAAGTAGCTATATGAATACCAATATTCATTCTCTTGTTTGTAGGATTATATTCAAGTATATAATATCGACCTGGCAATTCAGATTCATGAATCAGGTTTGTGCCGTGCCAATTTGGCAGATTATAAATGGGCGAACCTATTTACGACCCAAACTTATTTACACTCAACCTGTGTCAATTTTTGCCAGGTCTATCTCCTACCAGTGCCTAATGTCAAGCACATACAATTCTATGTTCTCATGTATCAGATTTGAAAGGACAGGCAATACTTTGAAAATGAAGAAGAATTTAAAGAAAAAAGATAAACATAACTCACTTGTATAAACATCCTCTCAGCATCCCCTGTATTGCCATTTTCTTTCAATATAATTCCCTGCAAAAGCATTGAAAGGATCAATTATCAGACTCGGAGTGTTGTACATCAATTCTACATTCTATTGTATTGTGTATAAATGTCTGTGAATATGTAGCATATTTTCATATTATAATATCCTCAGGTCTCAGGAAAAACAACGATTTTCGAAAGAAAAGGCGTAAAATCTGACCTTCGCTAAATATCCCCGGAAGTCTTCAGGATATTTGGAGATAAGCTGATCGTAGACAGCAACGGCATCACTCACATGTCCCCAGTCTGAGTATGCCTTTCCCAATAGCAAGTCAACCTGCAAGAACATAGAAAAAACATACATAGGCAATGATATGAAATCGAAGTATAATATGTATGTGGTTCTCAACTCAAAATGGTGATTTAGCATAATATTATTAAGTAAATCTGCTTTTCCTGGCAAGATCCAAGAGTACAAGCAACTTACTTGGATAGGATCCACCTTCTGCAAATCATCTTCTACAGATTTACTATTGGCCTTAACATCAATTCCATTAGATTTTTCAGCATTCAGACGTTCACGAGAATCCAAAAGGACTTGAACAGCCTTTATTGAGACCAAAAAGGGATCATACATCAATCCAAAAAACTAATGTTGTCTGAGGAAGAACTTTAGATACTGCAATATTTACTAAGTACTTCCAAAAAATTGAAAGGAAAATTGCATTATTTAAATTTTTGATATACTGGATTATCAAGACAACACCAGGATGCCATTTGAAATCACTTCCAATTAAGGGAAAAGCAATCATTTTATTTTGTTCACCTAGTCATATGGCATACCTCATCTGGCTTCTTAGCAGCAAGTAATGCATTTGTAAGGCCACGTATAACTTCAAAATTTACGTTTTTCGAGACCTATCATGCAAGAATATATACACAAGGGTTGAAGTGTTAGAAGAATGTTAAAATCTGCATATTGAAGAACCCTATCACTGCAAAGCTATTCAAAATAAAATGCTGCTTTGTCACTAACCAATCTAGAGCAATTTGGCAAAACTATAATTATATTGCATACATGAATGGCGAGTGGCAGTTTATGCAGACAACATGCATAAATGTGATTTATTTAGTGGGAAACTGACCTTTGCGGAGATCTTATATGCAGCAGCACTCCCTTCATAATCTTTGAGTTCATATTTTACTTCACCAAGCAAACGAAAAACATCAGGATTGGTTGTCTTCTCCTGTAAAGTATTAAACAAACGGTTCGATGCAAACAGGAGATTGAAATTAATGGCTAAACCAACCCAGTTATGTAATCCATAATTGAATTTACAGGAATAAAACCTTGGCTAAGTCCTGAAGTAGAGAGGCAGCACGTGTGTATTCTCCCAACTCTGTCAAGGTTACAGCAGCGCCCTGCAAAATGGGTAAATCAATACTCAGAACTTTTTAGCCTACTGCAAGTGATCCCACTATGTATAACCTTTTAGCCTACGCCAAGATAATTGCAATTAGAAAATGAAAGGATTTGTATCCATTAAGCTACAGAGTTGAATGACTAACTTCAAGTGCAACTGGGTCCTTGGGAGAGAGACCAAGAGTTTCCTCAAATTGTTTCAATCTAGCCTGCCACAGAAAGAAAAAGCTCGTTAAAAGTATTACGAATGGATAAAAATAACATTAAAAGCTTTACTATAAATAAATGCATAATTACAGCCATCTGAATGTTATTATGTTTCCACTTATGGTCAAATTTTTAAAACACAAGTGCATGTACACAATTTCATGTAATGTTACCTGGAGAGCGGATTTCTCTTCTTCTGATAGTTTTTTGCTGGCAATTGTGGGTTCTTCACTGGGACTGTCACTGAAATGTAAAAGAACTGAGATCAGAGAGATGACGGAGAAAATGTTAGCGCATCATGTTAAGTCACAGTTCGATGTTTCCTGTTTAACATTTACTCCACTGTTACACACTCAACTCAAAAGCACGTATAAATCTATTAGTTTTGCTAAATGAGACCTTTCAAACACATTTAACTTACCTTCCAGAAGGAAGAAAGTCTCCTAGAGCAAAGACCAAACCGAATACCACAACAGCTACTCCTACACCTATCTGCTCCAAGAAAACCATTCAGATTCATATTGTCAGCATAAAATCATGCATAACATTCCAAAATTCATACAAAAAAAAAAGAATTTACCTTTGTGCTAAGCCCAATTGTCTTATCTTCTTTTTCAACTGGTGCATCATAGTCAATTGGTCCAAATTCTTTCACTTCCTCTACCTTCTTCTGCTCAAGTGCTGACCTGATTAGTTACAGAAGGAACGATCCTCAGGGACAGGACTGCAAAAGTGATGAAAAAACAGAAAAACTCCTATCAACTGTTTTGGCGCAAAATTTTATGAAAAAAAAAACAGGGAAAAGGAGAGCAGAAGCGATTTAACAGGGAAGCGACTTGGATTTGAGACAAAAGTAGTACCACATTCTTCCAATGATAGGAAGAGAACTAAACACAAGGCAATTCTATTAGTCCTTCTGTCTTATAACCGCAGGCAAACTATCTATTTCAAACGTCTCAATATATTAGCTGACAATTTCTGACCCGATAATATGATTAATGAGACTATGAGCAGACACCAAATTCTATGTTTTATTACTAAAGGAATCAATCCATGAACCTAAGCTTCACTATGAACACATCAAACCAGTTGCCAATGGGCCATACAATCAAAAACTAATAAAACTCACCTTCTTACAGCTTTCAGCCGTTGCTCAAAATCAGCATCAGCGATCTTACTCGTAGACCTTCCATCAAAACTGGGACTTAAACCCGGTGCCTCTACAAGGAAACTTCATTTCAGCACAGCAAACCATATAAAATTGATTGAAACAATTAAATAAATTAAAACATCTTCAATTCAATGCAGCTATTCTTGCAAAACTTCAGATAAGCGTATTATAATCCATAATAAATTCTACTTACGAGTAGGTATAGAACTGGACTGTCTATTTGTTGATTTTCTGCAGAAAAAACCAATCAAAGCAATAAACTTTCCACATTTTGAAAACAACCCAAATTAACTTTAATTAAACCATACAAATTCAAGCTAAAAATCGGCTGAAACAAATGATATAAATGTAAGTACCTTTGTTGCAACACCATTCCTTTCTCTTCCCTTGAAGTTGCAACCTTTTTATTCTAATAACAAAAGTCTTCAAATGTCTCATCAATGAAATAAACAAACTAATATATGATATTATTTTATTATCGAAAGTACCTTTTTGGTTTTTGGATCATTTTTAGAGCCAAAACCACGACTTTGTTTGCTAGAATCATCAGAGCATTGAACTCTGAACCTAATAAACCTTGGAGTAGTTGTAATTGCAGTTGCTGTTACTGGCATATTTGATATTTGTGGAAGTACATAGATGGATTTATTTCTCCTTTTTTAAGTTAAAGATGGGATTTTTATTTAGCGGTGGTCTTTGAATTGCATAAGTTGCAGGGAGGGAATCAGGGAAACGAAGATAAGGTTAGATTATGGCGGATTATCATTTATCAGTGGCATAAAGGTAAAAATAGATTATTTGAGATCTTTTTTAATACTGTACTCCCTTGGATAAACTCCTTCCATGAATACCACAAACCCGAACCATTGTCCACCATCTTAATGTGAAGATCCTTGATTGCTCCATTTTTTAAGTTTTATGTCAGAATGTTTCCAGGAATGTGTATCACCGTGTTTGGTTTATCTTCATCTCCAGCTTGTCTGTCAAGTGATGGGTTTTCTTCCCCAATCCAATTCAGAGCATTATTTCACACGATATTTGATAGAAAATAACATTATGACATAAATTGATAACTCTATTTGTTGTTGGGTTTACAAATGTAGTAATTTCTATCTTCGTCGTGGCAACGGAAGCTACTACATACGCAGAGACCATTAGATGAATGTCTTATACAGAGACAATTAGAGACCACGGGCATCTTGAATGAATGAAAGGGTAGTTCAAGAGCACTGACTGGTAGCTCCCCACAGGGAATAAACTCAAAGTTTTGAATACATTTCAACCAGCAAGAACTTTTCAGAAGAAACTTGAGACACTGTGCTGAGGATTTTTGCACAAATAGTTGGAGAAAATGGAAGGATCAGAGATGAGCTGATTCCACAATTTGCACACACATTTTGCCGCCAGCAAGGACTTCAAGGGCAGCATAAGAAATTCCAAAGCAAGTTTCTACAGAACATCAAAATTGATTGAAAACTCACTGGTAGTTCCAGTAAAATAAGGTAAAATCTTGTTGGAATGACAAGTGGTTTAAGCTCATTTGATAGTTCTTGTTGTGAGCTGTTTGTTGACTTCTGTTCTATGCAGAACAAGATTTCTACGGCATTGCTTGTGTTTATGCTTTTGTTCTTGTCCGAACAGTTCTATTATGCAACTTCTTAAATAACAATTTCAGAAAAAACATAAATGACCCGTCAAGAAATTATCTGCAAAAGTTCGTCTCCACTCTCTTTCTCTTGGAAATTACCAACACGAAAATATTCAATAAACAAATTAAAGAGTCCAATAAAATTCTTTTATCTTATAGAGGCTCAAAATTACAATACAGAAATGAAGCAGAAGCAAGAATGATAAAATTTGTATGAATCAAGAAGATGGAGGAGATGACTTAGTGACACTTCTAACAGAAGCCCAAATTTGAGAAACACCTTCAACAACATGAGGCCAAACACTCTCAATCCCTTTGAAAGCAGCACCAGAAGCAACACCAATGGCAAAAGTCTCAACATAACCAGGCTTAGAGTCAAGTTTGATGTCAACAACACCAACTCTGTTGTTCAAGACATCAACTTTTCTAGAAGTCTCAGCCATGAACTTGTCCTTCTTGTTCCTGTTGGAGGAAGAGACAACCCTAATGAGAACATTCTGGAGGTCTTCGATGACCTTGATGGATGCTTGTTGGGAGTCTAGGCCTTGGTTTTGGTAGTGGGAAATGAGTTCTTGGGGAGGGGGGAGTTTTTGCTTTGTGGGTTTTTGAGGATTGATGGTGTTGGATTTAGGCAGAGGGTTTGGGATGGGATTTGGAGTTGGGGGTTTTTCCATGTTGGTAGGGAGGGGTTTTGGAGGTTTTGTGAAGAAGCTTAAAGAGTTAAAACCCTATTCTGAGAGAAAAATTTTGGTGTTGTATGGTTAGATAAGGAGAGTCGTGAAGGTGAAAAGAGAAATGGTGATAATATAAGGTTGAGGCAGTGATGTTTATTTGCTATTGGGTTTGTCTTGTAATGGACATCTTCTCTTGGGTCAGTTCTCGGACCAAAGCCAAGTGATATGTTTGTTGATCTTCTATAAAGAAGAGAGAGAGTTTGAGTTTTTGGTGTTTCTTTTTTGCAAGCAAGGATTTCATCCTTAGATTTGAGTTCCTAGAATTTTCTATTGAGCTTCGAAAGAGATCAAATTTGTCCTAATTATAAAAGAGGACATCTTTTGAAACTTGTTCATCCAAAATATTATGCAATATTTAACTTCATCTAAAATGACATGTTTTATATTTTCTGTTCTCGCGGAGTGAAACAGAACAGGTTCGCGGAAGTAGAAAACCGATAATGATAAGAAGTCTCTCTACACATTCAATTTGTTCTCACAGGTAGCCCATAGTTTGCAAGTACACAGTCGAAAGAATAAACACTGTATATACTAAACTAAACCCAGCAGAGTAAACTACAGTTATTATTTTTGACATTGAGAAAATTCACTCTCTAACATTGAGGGCAACCTTTGATTTACATCAAGAGACCTATTTGTATACTCGCAAAACATATATCCTGACCTCTGTTTTAATGGATGATGTATACTCTCCAATTTGAGCCGCGCTAGATATGAACACTCTTCACAGAAAGACAGGAGCCATGACTAGAGTTATCGTTGCCAGCATTTTTATGAGAACGTGAAGGGAAGGTCCGGCTGTGTCTTTAAATGGATCTCCGACACTGCAAACCACAAAAAAAATGTCTTTCAAAAAGGTATATAATGTCGTATAACGGATTGTGGCCGTAGAATTCGATTCTTTTCATGGAGTAGAGATGTTGAATTCTACGATAATGAAGAAAACAGTGAGGAAAGACTTACGTATCTCCAGTAACAGCTGCTTTATGGCAATCGCTCCCTTTGCCCCCAAGAGCCCCAGTCTCTATATATTTCTTAGCATTATCCCAAGCCCCACCAGCTGTATTAAGGAAAAGGGCCATAAGAATACCAGAAACTGTTGCAAACATCAAAAGAGCAGCCACAACTTTCGCCCCAAGTAGAGGGTGTCCCGTATAGTATCCCAAAATTCGGAACAGAAAACCTGAAAGTAACAGGAGCATTTTCAGTGAGTCGAAACGGACATATCATAGAAACATGATTACAAAGAAAAAACTGCACAGCAACTTTGATGAAGGCATTCCAGCTGAACTGGCCACTTAACTAGTGAGATAACGAGCTAATTTCAGTCAACAAAAAGATATTAATGACTACAGCTTGAACAAAGATCAACATAATGCACAGATTACAATATAATCGAATCTATCCATGGCTTCCTATTAAGTTGGTTTTGTATGCCACTTAGTATTAGACACAACAGAACAATGGAAAACCTACCAACAACGATGGGTGATACAATAGCTAGAGCACCAGGCTTTATCATTTCTCTTAACGAGGCAGATGCGACAATTGCCACACAGCGACCATAATCTGGTTTTTCTTTATAGTCCTGTCATAAGAAATTGTGAATTCGCTACCAATAGTTGAACAGAAAAAGAAAAAATTATCTGTTCAGCATAGAAAAATTATCATAGACCTGCATACTCACCATGATACCTGGTCTCTCAATGAATTGTCTTCTTACTTCTTTTACTACCTCCTGCGCAGTTCGGCCAACTGCTGAGCAAGCCCACGCACTAAATAAGAAAATAAGCATGGAGCCCAACAGTCCACCGATGAAAATTTCTGGTACGGCAATATCAACCTGACAATAAATTCATGTGAGTTGTGACTATTAAGTTCCCAATATTTAGCAGCAGCAAGTGTTAAAGGAGTAATATTTTCAGTTCACCTGCTTGAAGGGTTCATGAGCAAAAGATGAAACTTCATCCATGTAAGCACTAAAAAGAAGAAAAGATGCAAGTGCTGCTGATCCAATGGCAAAACCTTTGGTGGTAGCTTTTGTGGTGTTCCCAACCGCATCAAGAACATCAGTAATCTCTCTAACACTTTCATCCTGTATACGTTAAATAATGTCACCAAGATGGAAAAAAAAAATTACAGAGCTTGAAGCCTTGAACAGAGATGGCTTTACCTGCTGACTCATCTCCACAATGCCACCAGCATTGTCAGCAATAGGGCCAAACATATCCATGGTGAGAACATAGGCAGCAGTGCTGAGCATACCCATAGTAGCCACAGCAGTACCGAACAAACCTCCAGTTGGGTTTCCAAGTTCATCCACCAACCCTGAAGTTTGGCCCAACCAAAACGCTGAAACAATTGATATACTAATGACAAGAACTGGAAGAGCTGTTGATTCCAAGCCCAAACTAACTCCTGCAATTATGTTAGTCCCATGGCCTGTGGAGCTGGAAAGAGCCAAGTTCCTCACAGGTTCATGCTTGTAGTCAGTGTAGTATTTTGTTATATAGACAAAGACATATGCTGTGATGATCCCAACCAAACCACACAGTGCAAAGTTAAACCATGCGGAAGGTGCTTGTTCTGTATAAAGCAACCAACGGGTGGACTGAGAATAAAAAAAAATGCACACACAACCAGAGACAACGTTAGAGATCAACAAATGTATTAAAACAGACAAGTGCACTTTCACTGCACCTATCTATAAAAAGGGACTAGAACTACAAAAGTAATTGCCATTAAAAAAATTGCAGTAGTGATTGTTTATAGTAAAATGACAGCTTCAAAAAGATAGCTTACCAAACCAAATGTGAGGACTGCCAAAACAATTGTAACTGAATATCCTTTCTGAAGGATTGTCATTGGATCCTCTACAGGAGACTGCAAACCAGGATCACGAGTGCCTCTAATTGAAAATATTCCAACTGAAGATATGACCAGGTCAAAAGAATGAATCACAAGAGGAAACAAGATGAAGCCAGACGGATCTGCACAAAATATGAAAACAAATAAGCTGTTAACAGGTTGATATGGATCCATAAAAAAAATTCACAAGTGCAGTAACCAAGTGAATATCAGTACAAAGAAGGATATATGCTCAAGCTGCAATACTATTAACTAGTATAAAATTCTAAATCATTTTCAAACATGTAGAGAGGTACTGGCCTTCAATTTTGCAACGCTGCGCCATCGTTCCCCCAAGTATCATGGCACTGATTATTTCAGCTGCAATGCTTTCAAAAAGATCAGCTCCCCTAGCAGCACAATCACCCACATTATCTCCAACCTAAAATTAAGTAACACATTAATTGAGTAGTATAAGAATGATACAAAAGTAAAATAAAGGAAAGAACAAAAGTGCTTCAACAATTTTTGGAGCAAAACGTCACATGTCTGCATTATCAACTACACATACTAAATGATAAAAAGACATGAGCAACTCAATTTTTTTTTCATTTTGCAGCACCGACGTTTTTATTGATAGCACAAATTCATAATTCATTTCTAGCATCAATCACACTTCTACTGTTCAACATAATGAAATTTGTCAGCTTTAGCTTAAGAAGCACTTTCCAAATGCCAAATGCAACAGTTAATTAAGTAACAAACAGAAAGTTGACTACCAAATCTGCAATGACTGCAGGGTTCCTAGGATCGTCCTCAGGTATTCCCTGCTCAACTTTTCCAACAAGGTCAGCACCAACATCAGCTGCCTTCGTATATATTCCACCACCCAATTGTGCAAACAAAGCAACAAAAGAGGCTCCAAAGCCATATCCCACCAAGAGAAGAGGCACTGGAACAATATGATATTCACTCAGACTACAACATAGAATACATAGGACAGTTTTTTTGTGAAAACAAGAAAAGTAATATTTTGGTTTGGTATAAGAGATCATAGGAATAAAGGAAACTGCAAGTAAAAAGGAAGTCATTACATACAATCAGTAACCTTCATTGAGCCAGTAGAATCCACTCCCAACCAAACATAAAATGTAGCATACAGGATGGCTATACCAATAACAGCCATTCCAACAACAACCAAGGCAGAGAAACCACCAGCACGCACAGCCACCTAATATAACATCATTCAAGAAAAATATAAATTTTCCTTTCTCCATCATTTAAGAAAAATAGAAGAGAGAAGCAATAAACCACAAATGTGGCAACCTGCAATGCTTCTCTGGCTGAACGCCTAGCAGCACTAGATACTCTGACATTAGCACGAACGGAAACCCACATCCCAACATAGCCTGCAATACCTGAGCACAAAGCTCCCAATAGGAATGAAGCAACTGTTATGTAGGCTGATGTGGATCTGCAAGAGTAATTACAACACCAACAGCGATTTATCATTAGTAAGAAAAATAAAAATAGTATGGCTGAGACTTTTCCAACTCATGTAAATACCTCCCAAGGCCAGATGCTTCTTGCTGAGGGGTTGTACTGCGGAAGGTGTATATGCAAAAAATCACAAGTGCAAGCAAAAGTGCCATCTTAGAGATAGTTCCGTACTGGGTCCTAAAGAAACCTTCAGCGCCGTCTCGTATGGCTTCTGATATCTAGAATGACAAATAATAGCTAAGAATAATGAAAATCTGACGAGTTTCATAATTATGATATCTGTTATTGAATCGGGTTATGTTTTGCAAAGTAGAAAGTAAATGAATGGTATATTTCATTCCAACAGCATAGGTTCATACTTTTTTTTTATCAATAGAAAGATAAAATCCCAGAATCTCACGAACTGTGGCAGACAAAGTACACCATAATTGATGATCACATAAGTAAAATCTCAACCACAATAGTGAATCTATGATTACATCTACAGAAACATTAACTATATAGTTTAACCTACAGAACACATTTAACTAATGCTTTTGATATAAATATATTCAGGAAATGTACCTGAGCCATTTCAGGAGGTCCCTCATCCTTTGCGAGAACCCACTTGGCCAGATATATAGATAAAAGGAAACTGACAATACATATCGCAAAGACAAACAGAATGATCGGGGAGGTACTTGCTCCAACGTATAACACAGCTCCAAAACCCAAAAGCGAAAGTATAAATAGAACTCTGACATTTATTCCCATCAGAACTCGCAAAATCTGCATAGAAAACCCTCCAATTTAATATCCTCTACTTATGTTTCACAAATCCAAAGCCAATTGTTAACCATGCAACTAGAAGCCAAAAGAGTTTCATGAATGAAACAGAATTATCTGTCTCAACATAACTTCGCAAAAAACCGATTCTCCATTCACAACATGAATCAAACCACGCCAATTAAAAACAATCATAATTACAACTAGGCAGTTCAGCTATATGGATCCAGCAATGCCATTTAACACCTAGTTCAAGTGACTTCGCGGCAAGACCTAACACATCTATCCATTATCAGATTCCACATTGCATAACCATTCCCAACCTCTTTAACACATTCCGTACAATCCACATTTATCATTTTCTCTTACCTAACGACTAATCACCAATCAAACACACCAAATTACATTATCATACACAGTTCGAACCCAAAAGGCTAAAACAAAAACCATTTAACAATTAAAAACCCCTAAGGTGAAGCAAAACCAGTAGATCACCAAAATTGTTCAAACAAAAAGAAAAATGAAGAATACCAGAGGAGTGTAAGATTTAGTACGCATAGAAGGAAAAGTCCTCGGCCTATCCTGATACGCTCCCAAATTCCCACTCTCCACGTCATCACCCATCATCATCCTTCTCCACTTTTACCAGCTTTTTTTGTGTGTTATTCCTCGTTTGGTTTTTTTTTTTTTGTTTGGGGGTTTTGTTTTTGCAAGTTCAACAGAAGTGATTAATTAGTGAAATGGGAAATTAAATTATATTCGGATTCAATATTCCATTACACTCGCCACCTCGGTAGTGCTTTGTCACATTCACCAACAGGATTTTGACACGTCATCTTTTCTATAGTTGGAAATTAGATTCTCTTCGTGAAAACACGCGCCCTGTTTCCCTCTCTAATTTCTTTAACTTTAGAAATTTAATTAAATTAAACTAAGATCTATATTGAAACGATAATTATTTGATTTCATTATAAAGAAAAAATATAATTTAACCGTTATTTTAAAAAAAAAAAATAAGTTTTTTCTTGAATTTGGTCTTTTATAAGTTCATAATATCATTAAAAGATGCCGGAGAAAAAAAGGGTAAAAACCTATTCGGTCCTTGAGTAATACCACGAATAATTTTTCGATCCCTAAGTTTTCAATATTAGTTTTACCAATCTCCGATATATTAAAAATTCATTACTGTTAATCAATCCTTTTAATTATGCTACGGATTAAGAAGTAAATAATTTACCGGTCCTCTATGTAATCTTTTCGCTTAATTTACCGGTCCCTCAAATCTTTTTGCTTAAATTATCGGTCTCTCATTAATACACACGTGGTAGGGGCAAGAATGATATTTCAACATTTCCGTTAGCATAATAAAACGAAAGGATTAACAGTAATGAATTTTTAATCTGTCGGGGATCGGTAAAACTAATATCGGAAACTCAGGGACCGAAAAATTATTTGTAAAATTACTCGAGGACTGCATATGTTTTTACCCAAGAAAAAACAAACATTTTGTTTGTAACATACGGCAGAAATATTGATCGGATTGATTTGCTTATGTTGTAGGTTGTTTCTCAGCGGTATATCTGACCATTGATTAATTGTTATTCCGGTAATTATGAATTTTTACGATTTTGTCTTAAAAAAAATATAAGTCATTTGAAAGGGAAGATGTTTATAAACGAATTTTAATTTTCGACTTTTAACGATACGAGAGAACGACATAATAGCTTAACTTT
>CANYCX011133279.1:0-11171 GCA_948193385.1 Breynia disticha f. nivosa | reverse complement strand
TAATTGATATATGGTTGATTTATAATTGATTAAATGAAAGCATATGATTTCTTTGTTGATTTATATAAGTATGGACTTGTTTGATTGAACATACATTGATATGAGATTATGGCCATATGAGTGCATTGTTTCATTCACATGGTGCATTCATTGTGTGACACTTGGCTGATATCCTAGGCTGGGCCTGAGGATGATTCTAAGCTGGGCTCGATGTTGAACTTGGTTTGCTGCCGATCTGGGACCAATTATTATTCCGAATGGACTTTTTATGCTGGTTTGGGACTGACAAAAAAAAGAAAAGAAAATGAGAAAGTGACATGTGATTGCAATGACATTCATATGCATCCGATTGGCATTCGTAATTAGTATGATTGATATTTGCTATGTGATTTATGAATGTTGGAGTGAATGAACATGAGATATATGTCATTGTTATGTGTAAGTGTGCTTTGATATGTTTTGGGAAATATGATATGGTTGATGGCAAACAAGTGTGTCTTATGTGTGTTTTAATATGAAAACACTGTTGATATGGTATGATGTTATGTTGGATATGCATGACCATTAAAATGAACTTGGTTGCTATAAATTGAATGTAAATCGAAACATAAAGCACCAACCAGAAGTTTAGGACACCCATCGTGCTAACCAGCACGTCCTCGTGCTTGGGATAAATCTGAGAATCTATGACGGGCACGTTCTTGTGCTCAATAAGGTACGACAGTGCTAACCGAAAAATATATGCTGAGCACAATTCTATGTTCAACATGGCACGACGTGTCATCTGGGAATTCAAATAAGAACACAACCTCATGTTCCATGAGCACCACCTATGCTTACTGAAGATTCACCTGCACTTCATTTTAACAACAATTTGTTTATCACTTACTGATATTTTATATACTCACCTTTGTTTGATTGTTTAATGTTGTGCAGGTATAGAAGGATTTTAGGAGGAGAATTCGAGCACATATTTAGCAAACATGGATTGTTTGTAAAAGAGTTTAAAAGAAGTAAACTTGTTTTAATGAATTTCATTTAAGTTCATTGTAATTTTTAATAAATCCTTCGTGTAAACATATAATATCCATGATTTTGAAAGATAATTGAAAATAATAGTCGTAGATTTTGAGTATATAAACTATACTATCCATGTTTTTGAACATATTCGGAAATAAATTGATTTAAATTTTGAGTCCCATAGGTGGAGTATAGGGTGGATTAGTAATATGATCAATCATTGTAGACAAAAGTATATAACCATAGACGAAAAAATATTATTGTAGACAAAAGGTAAATGTATATGATATTGCATGACGAATATTCAATAAGAACGATTAGAGATATGAGTACGATCTTAATTATAAAATGAAATGATAATATGAATATGAAATACGTTACAGGGAGTGATATTATAGTTTATACAGAAAATGAATAAATTATTATGATTATAATTTATATGATTACTTACTGAGCCCGCAACTCACCAACTACGATTGTACATTTTTTTAGGATCAGATAGAGAGTCAGATTAGGTTTTTGAGACTTGCAAAGGTAGGTCAGCTACTACTCTCAGCATTCTCTCTCTTCACCAGACACTAGCTAAAAGTTGATATGTTTGGCATTTGCATGTTGTGTGCATATTGGATATGATCTTTGTTGTTATGACTGATATTAACTTTGGTTGAGATGTTTGTTATTGTTGGATGATGTTGGTTTGGTATGTATGTATATATAAATGTTGTTTATTATTCTAGACGATAGTACAGGTTGAGGTGCATGTTGATACTGATAAGAGAACATATATGTGTGAGAGATTGTGTTTTTTATTGAGATTGATTTCTGGATTGAATACAAGTTGATTTTATGTGTATTCTAGGGTACAGCTGATTTACACAAGCTGTACTTAAATATTACATGCTTTGTATTGTACAGAACAATGGGTGCAATAGATTAACTCAAGGTCGTGCCCATAGGTGTGTTGACTAACACGATCTGTGTTCTGGTTATATCTTAGGTTGAGCTGTAAACTGTTATATAGAATATGTATATGTTTGAAAGTTAATGACAAGGTGACATGTACATGTTATAAGAAACTACAAACAAAAATGAAAATTTTTTAGTTATATGCTAAAAATAGTTAACATAAACAGTAATTATATGATTAACAGGATAATAGGTTTAGGATGTTTTAGCACTTATTCTTGCACTTACCAAGCCAATGTGGACAATGAAATACTTTTGTTCCTCGTCACGTAGGAACTAATGTCCAAGTTACATTAAGAACTAGTCATATCCTTGAATATAGGCACATCCTTAATCCAATGTCTTAAAAGCTCTTCGCTTTTATTTTTGATTGTAAAGCCCTATTTTCAATCTTTGCGACAGTAGTTTCTAGTTTGACAAAATACATTTTTATAACTTGAAACAAATTGATTGTGGTAGCAGTGTTCATCATTTATCACACAATAAATAATCATAGTAAAACAAATTACGTATTTGAAACAAGGAAATTTAAAATAAGCAATACATAATTTATTATTTCGTCCCTACTTTTTCTAACTTTAGGTTGGAATGAGTATAACTCAGGGAAGTGTCCTATTTAAGGGCACTACCACGTGTTAGAGACTCACTTAGTTCTTGAGTTAAATCAAAGGTTCAAAACAATAAATACTCCAGTTGTTTCTAAATCATTACCTTTTAATGACCTATGTTCATTATGTGTTTCTGTCAATTATTATATACTCAATATTTACTAAGAAAATATGACTAGACTAATCAATAATGAAAAATAATTAATTAAGGTGAACTACCTGTTTTAATAATGCTAATTGTCAATAAATGAAGATAGTGAACCAAATAAGTTTAAGAGTCTTAATTAGATTCAATTCATGAGTCAATCGTTGATTCAACCTCTTTGCTGAATTATCCATGAGAGAAAAACACTTAGTTTTCTCTACAGTTAACTTAATAACCAAGTGAGGAAGAAAAAGAATTTGTATTTTTTTCACAGAGAAAAAAAATACATTTTGCTTTTTTCATTTTATAAACTACTTCTTCTCTCAAGAAACTAGGGTTTTTAACCCCTATTTATATAGGTGAAAAATTCTTATGTGTAGTACTAAATCACATCGCAGACCCAAATATCTAACATATATTTATTTGGCCTTAGTTTCATCCAACTTGTATGGACAGATCCGTTAATTCCAACTTTCTGTCCAAAATTCAAAGTTTATAACTCCTTTATAACTAATGTCTTATTTTTTGGAGTGACGCTTGATAACACATATCACTAGTGTTATTTTTCTAAGCTTAACATATGATCTTTTGAGATTCTACTATTAGCTATCTTACCCGTTTTGATCTAATTTGAACATATCATAATTGGTTCAATTTACTTTTCTAAATTTTACGAAATTTAGTGACACAATTAATGATCAAATTTATTGAAAATTTAGATCGTTTCTCCTACTTGACAACTTCATCGAAAATAACTCATATTAATCGATCCATACAACTCATGTATTAAATTTATTTCTTTTATCTCTCTAGTTTTAATTAAAATCATGTTCATGCATTATTGTCATTTTGAACCTATCTTAAACATTAATTTCCATGTTTTCAAAAACTATTTAATTCACGTATAATTTATATTTCTGCTGATTAAAATTGAAAATTGCATGTATTTATGTTATTTTGAACAATCTTTTAACATTAACTAACATACTTTGGATTATATATAAATCACATAGAATATATATATATATATATTCAACTTGCACACATTTAATATTATATATATGCATTGTTTTGACAATCGCTGAAAATTGGCCGAACAGTTGCCAAAAGATCATCGGACGTTCGCCTAAAATTGGTCTGACAGTCGCCAAAAATTGGCAGGACGGTCGTAAAAAATTGGTCTGACGATCGTCAAAAAGTCATTTGGCGGTTGCCATAAATTGGTCCGACCATCACCGCAAGGTCATTGGGCGATCGTCGGATGGTCGATGGATGGTTTGGTCCGAGTGGATTGGTTCAGCCCTGTTCAGTTGGTTGAAATTCAATTTGCTTTGGTCAACAGTGGTTTGGTTTAGCATCAAACCAGGAATCAAATGGTTGACTTTTCAAAAGAGATGTTGACACATCATCCCTTTCACATTCAACCTCTTCAACCTCAAGCATGCACAACCACCAACTTGTTCATAATAGAACAATATTGTCTGCCATTTTTCATCTTCGTTCACACCTTCCTAATATTTTTCGATGACTAAAATTGGGAGTTCAAGGTTTTCATACATTTTGAATTCAATGGTGGCATTAGAATCATGAAATTCTAACAAAAAGTTTTGCATTTTCGACATGGTTCTCAAAAGCAGTCTAAATTATTCTCAAAATTTAACAAAAATTCAGAGTTAATCTATGATGGAATTATCAGTGACGTCAGCATTGTTTTTATGAAAAAGAACATAATCTTCTTTCATCTATACAACCTAAAGCTCTTATACTAATGTAAGATTTCAATAAGAATATATGATACATAACAATGTAAGCACTAAACTAAATAAAAACTTAATTAATTATCACAGCAAAACAATTGAGACTTTCGAGAGACATAACTGTGTCTTCTTCTACAGGCACAATTGCCGAGTTGAAAGAGTGTATTTTTTTACCATTTCTACTGAATGAATGGATGAATAATGAACATACAGAAAAGAACTTGCTTCTTTTCTTTGAACGTAACAACTAATTCACACTAATGATTAAGGTTTCCTTATTTGAGTTATTTATAATATAAAGAATTGCGTCATAAATTCCTTAACTTGACTAACATATTATCAGTTAGTTTTGCGTAACTCGTATAGTTATGGGCTGACATTTGACTACCAACAATATCTATTAAGCAATGTTATAAAAACTGGACTGAATTGGTCGGTCGAACTAGTAAATCGATAACCTAAATGAGCAAAGGCTTCAGTTGTCGATTGCATTGTAAGTAGGAGAATAAATACAAGTTACATCAATTACAGATAAGTGTTATCCCTATACTGATGGTATACAAATATAAGTTTATATTTGAAAGTGTTATATAACCGATGAGGTTGTTATTGGTTGATCCTTATCACTCCCCTTCTAGATGATGGATGATTGTCTGATAGTCAGCTTGCAATGATGAAATTGGAATTTGTTGCTCGATAAAGATTTGGCGAGGAGATCAGTAACTTTATCTTTAGTGGATATATAAGAGACTCTAAGCTTTTTATTGGAAACCAATTTTTAGAAGAAGTGGAATTCTATCTCTGGATGACGTGATCAGGAGTGAAAAATAGGGTTGGCAGTAAGATATGTTGCCCCAATATTATCACACCAGAGACCAGGAAGTTGTGAGAAAGTGATACCCAATTCCTTTATCAACGATAATAGCCAGATTGTTTCAGTTGTGGCAGCTGTTAGGGCTCTGCATTCAGCTTCCGTAGAGCTGTGAGAGACCGCCTATTGTTTGTTGGATTGCCAAGAGATGAGATTGTTGCCAACATAAATGGCAAAGCCGGATGTAGATTTTTTTATCTTCAATGGAACCACCCCAGTTGGCATCAGCATAGATGGAGACATTCATGTTTATGAAGCATTGTAATAAGAGACCATGTTTTAGGGTAGAGAGTAAGAAGCGTAGAATACGTTTGACCATGACCCAATGCTCTTGTTTAGGATTGTACATGAATTGAAAGACCGTATTTACAGTATATGCGACATCTGGATGCGTGAGGCACAAGTATTAAAGGCTACCCACCACTTGACAAAATAGTGTAGCATCAACATTGTGTTTACTATGTCCAGAGGAGTAATCCAAAGGAGTTGAGACAGATTTTTCTTTCAGCATATTGGCTTTGGCCAGCAAATTAGTAACATATTTTTACTGAGTGAGAAGTAGACCATGAGGGACCCAATTGGCTTCAATTCCCAAGAAATAGCTTAACTTACCAAGTGTTTTGACAGCAAACTTCTTGGACAAGTAAGAAATGATGCCATTAATATAACTTAAAACTAGCAAAAAATTGTCAGAATAATGGCTAGGAATGGCCTGGGAAACGGCTAAGGCTGGACGTTCCCCAAATCGTTTCCCCTACTGCCAGAATGCATATTTGTGCTGAAATTAAAGGGGGAGCCACCACTATAATGGCCCGACATGCCATATTGAAGCACAAGTTCATTCTTATTCAAATTCATTATCCAACACAATGACGTACTGATCAGTACGAAGACGTACTAATTCTCAAAAATGCCTATTCAACCCTTGTTTTAAGCTAATTTAGCACACAACAATCTATACCTTAATTCCATTGTTTACATAGGCTATTTCCTTACTCTTTTCGCATAGAATTACATTCTTTTTGCACACAGCACATTATAAGTTTCATTGGTTATGTATATATATAAAAGCGCCTAGCTTAAAATACATAACGATACCAAATCACATAGAAGTTGCACATAGAATTTCTCATACCATAACACCCAGCAACTTTATCAACAAGAAGCACACAGCTTATTATTGAATAATCAAATAGGATAGCCATACAGGCAATGCTAATCACATAAATATTATATCACACAGATATCAATAGTCCACATAGGAATTCATTAATTAAGCACACAGCAGTCCAGATTATACAGATCAATATCCACACAGCAATCTAGATCACACAGATCAATAGCCACACAAGATAGAACACAGCTATCATGAACCACACAAGTTCTATATCCACACATGATATCAATACTATAGCATTGTAATCATATGAGTGTAAATGTATGCAATGCCAATACTAATGCAAATCCACACAGGATGACCTCGAGTTATTATCCACCATAGCACACAGCAGTAGAATTCCTCTATTGCACACAACAGAGGAGTGACACACAACCTGAGCACATAGCTCTGAGCATATAGCTCTGAGCATATAGCTCGTAAATACGGACAACACATAGTACGTCAAGGATAACACACAGAAAGTCCTTATTTGCACAGGATAGTCCACACAGGAATCATACCTACACAGGCATTGTGTCATACAGATGCTTATGCAACATGTGAATGTATGATTGACATTTGTATCGATACATATCACAAATCACAGCATAGCTCACATAGAGCATATAAGATACCACACAGGTTCACATTTATCATGATTTCTATAATATCATTCATAGCACACATCAATAGAACAAAGAAAGCATGTCAACATCTCACAAGAGTACATTTCATAATCACACAGAAAACACATAAAACATACCACACAGATATAAACTATTGACCACAAATCAACCACATGTCAAACATATATCAATATAAAACAACACATACTTTTCAATAATCAACTTAAAGCCATCTTTATGTCAATCATATATCAACTAAGGCATATATATATATATATATATATAAGTCAATTATATGTCAACCATATGTCAACCTTCTATCTTAACCAAATCATATTCAAACTTACTAGAAAAGATGAAATCAACTCCAAATCATCCAATTCATCTCATTATCAACTTGATTCATCTAATTCTAGCAATCCTCAATACATAACATTATAGGCCAAATATATTGATATATATATAAGCTTAGAAAATCTACGTTCTCATTTATAAGAAATAATCTTACAAATGAATTTAGTAAGCATAAGAACACTTACCTCGAATACGTGCAAAGTCAGAAACATCAACACCGACTCAATCTTAATAATATCGAGCCTGCTCCAATCATCGATTTTCCAAACTAAATCCCTCTTTCTCTTCATTTCTTTCCTTCTCTCTCATCTCTCTTTCTTTGTATCTCTCCCTTTCCTTCTTTCTTGCCATAACCTGCTTCCATTTTCTTTTTATAGACGAAGAAATAAAGCCTCGTCATCCTTCCCTACTTCCAATTCACTCCAGCTCATGTTTCAAGACAAGTACGTGTGGTCAGCATAAAGTACGCGTGGTCATACCATGACTACACGCTTTCACCTTCACAACGCGTCTATTTACTCATAAACTACATGTTGTCAACCTTAAGTACGCATGGTCGTTCCCACTGCGCGTACTTGAGTCGAACAACGTGTACTTTGTTGTTTTTCTAGCTTGTTTTTCCTTTTATATATACTTATGTCAACACCTAATCAACCTTCAATCAACTTCTCATTTTTCACATCAATACTTAATTTAATCTATTCAAACAAATTCCAGGATGTTACAGCAATAATAAAGGCGATTGGGACTTACTTTTGGAGGGCTCGGGAGGTGATACAGTTACTATTTAGGTTGTCTCCTAGCCTGCATTTTGAGGGTTTTTATTTGATATACCCACTTTTGTACACCTATACACATGATAGTATAGATAGTTGATTTCATGCATTGTTTTAAACCATAGCTATAGCTTCCACTTATGACGATGATTTTGTATAAACTTTATTATTGGCCGAGGTTTGAAAAGAATGCATGTTTATTCTTGATTTCATTTCATGTGGCATGTCAAATAATTTTTAAAGGAAAGAAAAAAAATGGTTGCCAAAATCAATACTTATTCGAAAATGAACTTTGCGAATTTGAGCGTCACATTTAGTGGTATCAGAGTAGGGATTAGATTCCTTGCTGACTGTGCCAAAAAAACTATTTTCTTGCATCATATTTTGAAAAACTAAAGTGGGTTAATGTTGTTGTGTTTAAGGATGGAGCCTTTAAATAATGTATCACACGAGACTGTAAAGTCCCAAGAGTCTGTGCAGGGGTAAGGACCCACCCCCGGACACAGAGCTCAGCTTGCACAGGGTACCATTCCCCTACTCAACCGTGGTTATGCCCGGTTCTTCCAAACTATGATGCAGTAGATGTGGGGCAGGCAGGGAGGTCGACAGGGGGATGGTATTGATTGCAATTTTGAAGAGGACCACAAGCAAGGCACCAAACGATTTGAGGGGACTATAGACCCCGCTAAGGTTGAGGATTGGGTCTAACATATGGAGAAGATCCTTAACTAGATGAGACGCTCGCCTGAGCAAAAGCTAAGATATTCTACCTTCTTACTGGAGAAGGGAGCGTGGGATTGGTGAGAGGCAGTACCAGGGATCCATAATGACCCTTCCCTCTACAGAAACAGGAAGAAGATTGAGTTTTTAGAGCTCAAGTAAAAAGACCTCACTGTTGCAGAGTATAAGGCACAATTCACTCGACTCTATAGGTGTGCGTCAAAGGATGTGGCAACGGATGCTCAGAGGAGGGATCAGTTTGAGAGGGGGTTACGGTTCAATATCTGCACCCAAATTGTAATGAAGCAGCCCACTTATCAAACACTTTTAGAGACTGCTCTCATTGCTAAGGAGCAATTGACCGAGGAGGGCCGACATGAAAGGAAGAGACAGAGGGTATCCAGTAGGTCCAGTGCCACTGGAGGATAGAAGAAGGTAGAGTTTAGACCTCTAAGGAGTATAGGTGGAGGTGGTAACCGACAGAGGGGCAGTTCTCGGAGCAGGGGAGCCATATTTTTAGATCTCCTACCCCAGTACAATAGAGCACTGAGAGTCTCACTGGTGGAGACAATCGACAGCTATGTTACTATTACAACTAGCCTAGTCATCGGGTTAAACATTATTACTAGAGGATCATGGATGATGAGAGAGCTATTCTAAGGCAGAGTAGTGTTGGAGATAACAGGGGAGCTACTACTATCGGTAGAGACCGAGGTAGAGGTGGGAGAGCCACTAGCACCACCTCTAGAGGCGAAGGAGTTTCACATTTAATGGCTCTACCTTAGGTACGTGTCTACACTATAACACGAGATGAGGTGACAGCCAACCCTGACATTATTAATTGTACAATCACAATTTCTACTCACAATACATTGGTGTTGACTGACCCTGGATCCACGTGTTTTTTGTTAGCGAGACGCTGATAGAGCAGATTGGGAGTAGAGTGTCACCTCTAGGCTACTTAGTAGCACTTTCTATGCCAGCTAGGGGAATAGTATTGGTGAGAGATGTGGTGAGAGATTGTGAGTTACAAATTGGTGAGACCACTTATTTTACAAATTTTATTATGTTGAGGATGGCAAAGTTTGGGGTTATATTGGATATGGACTGGTTGTCTAGAAATCAAGAAGTGGTGGATTGTTATGCCAAAGAAGCAGTAATAGAAGTTGATGGTGAGAAAAGGGTAATGTTAGTAGAAGAGCGAAAGGTTATTCCTTCCTGCCTGGTGCCAGCAGCTATGGCTGCAAAGCTGATTAGAGATGGGTGTGAAGCTTACTTGGCTTTCGTGACAGATGTGGGTAAGAAAAAGATAAAGGTGCGAGATGTGGATATTATGAGAGATTATCTGGAGGTGTTTCCAAATGAGTTATCGGGTTTACCACCTCAAAGGGAGGTTGATTTTGAGATAGAGACGTTGCTAGGAGTAGTGCCAATGTCAGTGGGCCGTATAGAATGGCAGCAGTAGAGCTGTAGGAATTGAAGAAGCAATTAGAAGAGCTTCTAAAGAAGGGTTTCATACGGCCTAGTGTGTCGTCGTGGGGTGCTCCAATACTTTTTGTGAAGAAAAATGATGGGAGTTTGAGGCTTTGTATAGATTACTGGCAGTTGAATAAGGTAACATTAAGAATAAATATCCATTACCGTGGATCGATGACTTGATTAACCAGTTGAGAGGAGCGGCAATGTTCTTCAAAATTGACCAGAGATCTGGGTACTGACAGTTGAGGGTGGAGGAGAGTGCTATCCTAAAGACAACGTTTAGGACTAGCTATGGCCACTACGAGTTTATAGTGATGCCATTTGGGTTGAGCAATGCACGGGCAACCTTTATGGCTTTGATGAATAAGTTATTTCAGCCATGTTTGGATCGATTTGTAGTGGTGTTTATTGATGATGTGTTGGTATACTCCAGAGATAGACTGGAGCACGAAGGGCACCTTCGGACTGTATTGGAGTTACTAAAGGAGAAAGAGTTGTATGCTAAGTTTGAAAAGTGTGAGTTTTGAATGAGCGAGGTGGTTTTCCTATGACACTTTCTTAGGACACTTGATCTCAGCAAAAGGTGTCAAACCAGACCCGAGTAAGATAAGGGCAGAGCAAGAGTGCAAGACACCTAGGAATGTGACAGAGGTGCATAGTTTTTTGGGTTTAGTAGGTTATTTTTGGCGG
>CANYCX011132889.1:0-13133 GCA_948193385.1 Breynia disticha f. nivosa | reverse complement strand
TCTTCCATAAAACTCCATTTCCAACCATTTAAACCACAATTTAATCCCAAAATTCAATACTCAAGGTTACTACACATCCATACCAATCAAACAAACCAATTTTCACTCAATTCCAACTTAAATTCAATGAAAAATCACCTCCTAAAGTATGGATACATTCAAAAATGAAATTTCCACATTCAAGTCGAAGAAAACTTACTGAATTAAACTCTTAATTCGATCCTACAGCTTCCGATCACCAAGATTCGATAAGTTTTTTCTTGGTTTTAGGTTTTGGAATTTTTAGTTTACGTTTGGAGAGGTTCTTACGTGTGAAGATGGAAATGAGAGTAAAAGATGCCATGTTTCCTTATGTATAACATATATACATATTTCCATTTGACCATTTTGCCCCTGATACCTTCTTTTAAAATTTTCTCTCTCCTGGAATTTATAACTTACCCCGTTTTTAATTTCATAGCCTATTATACACTCTCTTACCATTATTTATTTAATTATAATTCGCGAAAATTTTATTCGCATATTTTCCAAAATAATTTATAATTTCGTAAAAATTCTTAAAAATTGGAGGCGTTACAAATGAACCCTTTCTCAAGGAGTTCTGCCAACTGTCTCTTCAGTTCTTGTAACTCCACTACTACCATTTGATAAGGAGCTACCGAGATTGGTGCAGCTCCGGACACCATCTCAATCTCAAAATCAACCTCTCTCTGTGGCGGTAAACCCGACAACTTATCTGGAAACACATTTGAATAATCTCTAACCACGACCACATTTTCTGCTCCAAATCGGTCACACATGCCAAATAGGCCTCAATCCTATCACTAATTAACTTTGCGGCCATCGCCGCTGAAACCAAACAGGAAGGAATAACCTTTTACTCACCAAAAATCAGCACCCTCTTCTCGCCATCCAGTTCCACCACCACTTCCTTAGCGTAGCAATCTCCAACAACTTTGCTTTTGGACAACGAATCTATGCCCAAAATCACTCCAAATTCCATCATCTTCAGCACTATCAAGTCAGCTACATATCTTAGCTCACCAATCCTCAACTCGCAATCCCTCAGCACATTACTAACCATAACAATACCCCTGACTGGCATAGATACTGCTACAACATACCCCAAAGACTCTACATTACTCCCAAGCTACTGTACGACTGACTCACTCATCAAATTACAAGTACACCCAAGGTCAATCAACACCAATGTATCGAATATAGAAATAGAGATCGTACTGGTGATCACATCAGGATTGGCTGCTACTTCATCACGTGTCATAGCATACACACATGCCTGAGATAGAGCTGTAGACTGAGAAGCTCCTCCACCTCTTAGAGTGGTACTCATGGTCCTCCCACCTCTGCCTCTACTGGCAGTAGGAACTCCCTGTTATCTGCTACGCTACTCCGCCCTGATACAGCTCTGCGTTCATCTCTAGCCTTCGTGAAGCAATGTTTGATCACATGTCCCAGCTTGTTACAATAAAAGCACAACTGGCAGGAGTCTCCACTTGTACGCCCTCCAACACTATACTGTCCCGAAGTAGAGGGCCTATATGAATAACTGCCCCAACTCCCTCATCCACTCCTCTATTTACTGCCTTCACCACTACTATTCTTAGGTGGCCTGAACTCTATCTTCTTCTACTCTCCAGTAGCGCTAAAATCCCTAAATCTCTTCTATCTTTTCCCCTCTATGCGATACACCTAAGCTAAAAGCTCCTCAGCCCTCAAAGCCATCTCAAATAGCATCTGGTAAGATGGTGGCTTCCCAACAATACAGGTGCAGATATTAAACTATAACCCCCTATCAAACCAATCCCTCCTCTACTGATCAGTGACCATATTCTCAGGTGCACAACAGGAGAGTCGGGTGAACTGAGCCTCATACTCTGCAACTGTCATATCCCTCTGCTTAAGTTCCAAGAACTCTATCTTGTTCTTGCTGCGGTAGTGGGAAGGAGTGTATTTATTGGCAAAATCTCTGGGGAAGTTGCTCCAAGTAAGTGTAGGAGGGTCATTTTTGCTCCCGAGAACTGCCTACCCACCATCTGTTGTAGCATAGTATGATAGAATTGGGCATAGGCGGGGTCGAAGGGTGGTATGACATCAGGTGCAGGTTAAAACGTCCCTACTTTTACTATTTTTTAATCAAATGATCATGTCACACTATGATTCGTCATACGACCATGAAAACATATGTTTGTATTCGTTCACGTGATCTTTTATCATTTGTCATCAATTAATCGTATTATGAAAATACGATGATTTGGGAATTTTCTGTATATTTTCATTTACTTATGTTTTCATCTATATAACTGTACTTTCTTATGATTTCATCCTAGAATTTCATCTATCAATATAGAAATAAAGCATATAAAACATACATAACGATCAAACATATAAATTAAACCTATAATCATGCATATAAATCATCCATCATCAATAACCACATACTAGCAGGTCTAAGCATTTAATTTAAAACTCGGTCTGAATTATTCATCGTTTAATCCGTATAAAATCTGCAAAATACTGAACCTATTACAATCGTCAGTCTCCTGTGCTAAATCTATATTTCTCTCTCTTTCTTTCTATCTCTCTCTCTCACTATCTCTCTCTCACAATCTCTCTCTCCTCCTAACTCTAACTCTCTTTCTCTTTCTCGGCTCCTCAGAGCCTTCACTTGCTTCCTTTCCCTTTTTATAGATGAGGAAGGGAAGCCTCGTCATCTTTCTTTGTTTTGAAATCACGCAAGCTCCTGTTTTATCTCTAACAATGTGTGCTCAATGAAATCTACACGCTGTCGGGCTCACCATGCATTTGTTTGCCCCAAACTACGCAAGCTCAACATTCAACTACGCGTGGTCATCATCAATTATGCGCATTCGGCCTCACCACGTGTTTGCTTACACCAAAGTACGCTTGCTCAACTTGAACTACGCGTGTTCATGGCCATATTGGGTACTTATGACCTACAACGTGGGCATGGCTGGTTTTCGGATATGCTTTTCCTTCCATATGTTCTTATATCAACCATTAATCACAATAACAACAACTGCTCATTTTTCACATCAATGCTTATACTTAATCAATCATTTACTTATTTGCTAATCATAGAACTTAAGGATGAGGATGTTACACAGGTGGTGCTTTGTGATCTGCACAGACTCCTATGACTCGGCAGAAACGTCGTGTGATACATCCTCTATGGGCTCCATCCTACCCAAATCATCATTTAAAACATTTTAGTTTCATTAAATACAATGCAATGAAAATATGTTTTTGGTACAGTCCACAATGAATCTAATCCCTGTTGTGATACCACTAAATTTAAACCCCATTTCTGATAAATTCATTTTCGATTTAACCTTGAATTTCGCACGATTGTTTTTAAATTGTCAATACAAAGTCAGTCACAAGAAGAAATATCTATATAAAGAAGGGCATGAATGTATTTCATTAAACCATGCCAAAATACAAATCAAGTTTAAGGTATGTGGAAGCAAATGGTTTATGTTTAAAACAATGCATGTGCCAATGATCTGTACTATGTGGTCTATAGATGTACAAAATGCAAAATGGTGTAAAACTCACAATCCACTAGGATTCGATCTACTATGAATATCACACATCCGAGCTTTGCCAAAATAACTGTCCCTCGCACCTGCTACTATCGCTCTGCACATATTTAAAAAACAACAAAACAAAGGTGAGTATATACAAAAACTCAGTAAGTGAATCCTTATTATTGTTAAGCTGAATGCGCAGGGGAACCTTCGGCCAATACGAGTGTGCTCATGGAACACCAAAACCGCATTCGCGCCAAAATTCCCTATGGCACGTTGTTGCCATGTCAAACCCAATATTTTTCTTTCTTAAATTAAGTTACCTAATTTTTCCAAGGAGCACGGTCGTGCCTCCTGAGCACGACCTCCGTGCTCTTCCTGCCCAGAACAATAGCCTTTGGCACGGCTTGTGCCAAATTGGCACGATGTTGTGTCATCCATTTAAACTTGGACAGAAGCTAAACACGAGATACTGCCCATCAACACAATCCAAACACGAGGTCGTGCTGACCTACGGGTTTCAACATTAACAAAACACACGTTACCTTATTTTACTTCAATCACTTCAAATAGCATACACATCATTATCATTCATAAAACATGGCATATCATAGTCTTAACTTCCCATTTATTCACTTATATCTCAAGCATCAACCATTTACACATATATATAACCATCATTAATCTTAAATTTATCCATATACTCAATATCCCATAATAACATCCACATTTAAGCCATGCTAACAATGAATGAATGCAATTATGGTTATGTTTATGCAAACACAATGCATGCTCGAGAGCCTTAAACTTCACAAGGGAGAGAATCCACTTGATCCCCGTACTTTGGGTACAACCCCCTCAAATCAAGAGAGACTCCCCTCTCTTTGCGCATATTGAGCACAACCCCCTTATTTTTTTATATGAAGGGAAACTCTACTCATCTTCTGCAAATGTGGGAACAAACCCCTTATACAAATATCTCTTGCAATGATGCTCAAACATTGCCTTATGACATGAAATGAATGAAATACAATCAATATTCCAAAGGCCTTTAGCCACAATAATCATAACTGAGCATATTTCATGAGTGATGTTATCCAAACAAATATTCACATGTAAACCATTCCACTCTTTTCATCATATATACTCAATTCATTCCATCGCATCAATGAAAAAACACATAGCTATTATTGCTCATGTATAACATTCATAACATACATACTTCTAAATGGCTCACACAACCATTTCACACATTTATTAGCCCTTTTGCCTACATCATATCAACATCCATCATATTCAACATACCACAATCTTCATACAACTCACTCTTATATGTAGGTATTCCCAAACAGTCAAAAGATCACAACACATTTCCATGTCATATGCACAAATTAGGCATTTAGATTATAGAATTAACCAAACCAAATCTAGCAATATGATAGTAAGTGTCAAAATGCACTTACCTCGAGCTCCAACCTTTGATTCGTCACCCAATCCCCAATTTGGATTCCGAATATAAATGCCTAGACACATTCAATCACACTTAACTTATTACCCACATAATTAAACTCAATTTCATACTCTCATTCTTATTTTCCTATAAACCCCTAATTTAGCAAACCCTAACATCCACCTTTTTCTCACTCTTTTCACAATACAAAGCTAACCACACATACTATTATGAATATTATATAAAACCTCACAAACCCACATAGAAACCCACTCTTTAGCACCTACATTTCATCAAAATCGGCACTTACCTCTTCGACAAATCACAACACTCCCTAGGACTCGTCCCGATTATGTTTTTCCATGGCAAGGCTATGGATTCTAGGTATATGACTGAGGATTTAGGGTTTGGAATTGAGGAAGATAGGCTTTTCTAGGGTTTTTCTGTTGACTTTTGCATGAAATGAAGAAAGCTTCGTGGGTTTCGATTTTGAATCACTAGTCGGGCACGACCTCGACACTGGCCATGACATCAGATCGTGGCCCACATTTCCAACACGATCCAGGCACGGCTCATGCGAATGGGTTGTCCCTCACAATTTTTAGCATGATCCTGGCACGGCTAGTGTCCATGACTCGTGTCTGCATTTCCAACAGTGATGATCACGCCCCAAGGCATCCCTATGCAAAGCCCGTGCTCATCTGTTGCTGCTGCAATTTTCAACAAATATTTCGTCAACTTATATCCAATTTTAATCCTATTTCGTTTAACTTAATTACAATCATTTTTGGGGCATCACAAAAGAAATGCAAAAAAGGTACATGAATGATGTTATTATTTTTGTATGTGAAATGATGACATGAAATGATGATGATATGTGATATGATATGGAAAGGTGATAAATGATCGATCATTTGGAGACATAAGTAGGGAAACAGAAGTTAGGTCCAAGTGAAAAAGGAGGTGGAAAATTTTTTCAAAAACTAATAGGGAGACGAAAGTTAGGGATTTATTATGAACGTGAACATACGAATAAAGGAGTCAAAAAGTAAATAAGTATAACATAAATGAATAATAGAGAGATGGCATTCATACTTGATTATATGAATTGATTGATTTATGAATGATAGACGAATGGATGATATCTATGGTAAAATGAATTAAAGATTATTCACTGAGCTTGCAACTCATGCAACTTCTATGCTTGTTTCAGGTAAAAGTACATATTGAGATAAGTGTCTGCATTAGAGCTGGTTTGTTCTTGCGATCACGTTGGATGTCACCTAATCTACTCTTTCTTCTGCTGATGCCATCTAGGAGTTAATTAGTCACATTTTGCATGTGTATATGATATGTTGATATGTTTTGTTTTTAGTTTCTACATGATATGTTTGTGTGGGTTGCTAGATAGATGGATGTTGATTCTCATGTGTATATATGCTTTATATATGAAGTTTGTTTACTGATGAATGAAAGCTGAATTGACTACTTAGTTTGGAATGATAGTTGTATAAGTATCAGAGCATAAAAAATAGATTGATTGCAGGTTGATATTGAGTTAAAGACATTTAACATGGGTTGTGCCTAGCTAATACGAGGAACGTGTGGAATGATCTAGGGACTTGACTAACCAACACGAGGCCATGCCCATTGGGTGTTGATTAGTACGAGCCGTGCTTATATGATTTCCAGTCAGCACAATGGTCAACACGGGCCATGCTCCTGCACTTGTAGCCCGTGTTGAGCTTTTGTTTTTCTAAATTTGAACCTGTTTTATCCTACAATATAGTTTGAGTGTTGTCAGTTATCAATTAAACATATATGATAGAAAAAGTTTAAAATTATATAAGATTAAACATGATTAATTATCAATAATCACAGATTAAGTTAAGGAAGAAGTTGAGGATGTTTCATCAAGAACTCATTGAGCAAATAACCATGAATGACTACCAATAGGGAGCTGCCAGAGCTAGACCACCAAAGCAACCAAGATTATATGATGTTGACACAACCACTACTTTGGTTGTGTAGGTTGAAGTATTGAGTAAGAAAATTGATGGCATTGCATTCCTTTCTTGTGGTTCTACTAACCATGTTTTACAGTAGTCATACAAGATGATAGCCAAGATGCACATGAATGCCACAGAGTTTATAATTACTTAGGACAACAATACCAACATCAATAGAATAATCCTTACAGTCAGAGCTATAATCAGGGATGGCAGAACCATTCGAATTTAATTGGAAAGAATGCGGTAAAATCAACCCCTAGGTTTCCAGCAGCAGGTGCAAAAACCTCAGCAATAGCAGGCCCCTCATATGAAGCGCAAATCAAATTTTGAGGATATTCTTTCAAAGTTTATTCAAGTGACAGACACCCGCTTCCAGACAGTGGAGACCTGAATGCACAACACTGACGCATCACTACACAACTTAGAGAAGCAAGTAGGGCAATCAACGAAGGTAGTCTCGAAAAGATAGCCTAGTGCTCTGCCTGACAACACAAAGATTAATCCAAGAGGGCATGTCCAAGAAATCATGCATCTAGAACTTCCTCAAGTACCAAATAATGTCGAAAAGGCATCATCTGACACATCTATGCAGGTACCTACTAAGGAAACCATTCCGCTTGTCGATGAAGAAAAGGCGACCCTACCTTTTGTAGAAATGCAACCAATGAACCACTTTCAAAATACAAACCCAGGATCCCATATCTGGCTCGGTTGAACAAAGAGCACATGGATGCACAATTTGGTAAGTTTGTCTACGAATTCAAGTAATTACATATTAACATTCCCTTTGTCGAAGCTTTATCGTAGATGCCGAAGTACGCTCAGTTTTGAAACAACTATTGTCTAATAAGTGTAACTTGGAAGAAATATCCACAGTTTTGCTGTGCGAGGAATGTTCTGGAATCCTACAAAACCAACTACCAGAAAAGCTACAAGATCCAGGAAGTTTTAGTATGCCTTGATCTTTTGGGAGTTTGTTGTGTGAAAAAAGCCTCAACTGATTTAGGAGCTAGCATAAATTTCATGCCATATAATATGTTTAAATAGCTAGCATAAATTTATATTTCCTTTTGATTTGTGATTCTAGACACAGATGAGGATGTTCAGGTCCTTTTGATCTTAGGTTGTCCATTTTTAGCTACTGTTAGAGATTATAGATATAGTGACAATAAACTGGCATTGCGAGTTGGTGAGAAACATGTTACTTTTTGATATCAAAGTGTTTACGTCACGCTTTTAGGCAGGATGACCATTGTTATTTTATCGATTCATCTCATTGCTCTCTATCTACTTGTTGGCAGGAATTGATATGTACAGATCCACTAGAGAGATGTCTGATATAGGGAAAAACTGCAGACACAGATGATATGCAAATATCCAAGCAAGTCGCACACCATGAAGCTTCAAACTTTATGATGCGCAAACCACAATTTAAGGGGCTTAATCAGAGTAATATGTAGAGACTGAAGACTTCACTCGAGGACCCGCTGGTTCTTGAATTGAAAACCTTACTTAATCACTTAGAGTATGTGTTTTTGGCCCCAGATAGTAAATTGACAGTAATAATCTTATCAGTCTTACAGGCTAATCAAAAGGAGCAACTATTGACAGTGCTTTGAGAGAACAAAAGAGCACTGACATGGAAGATTTAAAAAATTCGAGGGATTGATCCATCATTTTACACACATAAGATTCTGATGAAAGAAGAGTACAAGCCAGTCATTCAACATCAACGTTGTTGAACCCAAAGATGAAAGACGTATTTCGTGCTAAGGTTATCAAACAACTTGATGCATGTCTTATTTATTCGATCTCGCATAGTTCATGGGCCAGTCCAGTGCAGGTTGTACTGAAGAAAGGAGGGATGGCATTGGTCGGGAACGATAAGAATGACTCATTCTGACTATTACAGTCACCGGGTGGTGTGGATGCATTGATTACTGCCAACTTAATGATGTCATTCAAAAAGGCCATTTTGCCATTACCATTTGTTGACCAAATGCTTGAGAGGTTAGTGGGTCATTCCTTTTATTATTTTCACGATGGTCTTTTTGATTATTTTCAGATTCCAATTGTGTCGGAGGACTAACAGAAGACAATGTTCATGTGCTCCTATGACACATTTTCATACAGACGAATGTTGTTAGGACTCTGTAACACTCTGGCCACATTTCAGCATGCATGATGGCGATCTTTGACAATCCTATCGAAGACATAATGGAGGTATTTATGGATGACTTCACTGTATTTGGTGATTATTTTGAGCAATGTTTGCAAAATTTGGTTCGTGTTCTAAAACATTGCGAAGACACCAATCTAGTACTAAATTGGGAGAAATGTCATTTTATGGTCCCCGATGGCATTTTTCCAGGACATAAGATTTCAAGTCGTGGGATAGAGGTAGATAGAGCAAAGATTGAAACCATTGAAAATCTACAACCCCTGACTTTCGTTAAAGCGGCAAGGAGTTTCATAGGACATACTGTGTTTTATCATCGATGACCTAGTTACTTCAAAAGATGCATTTTTTTATTTTATTGAACCACGTTTATCTGCTTTCGAGATACTGAAAAGTAAATGACTAATGCTCCAAATTTAGTTGCACTGGATTGGAGTCTTCCTTTTGAGTTGATGTCCGATGGTAGCGATTTTGCTATAGGCGCTGTTCCCGGACAGCGACATGGTAAACATTTTCAGCCTATTTATTACTCTAACAAGACACATACTGAAGCATATTTTTATTACACCACTATAGAGAAGGAGTTTCTTGTTGTTGTATTTTCCTTTGATAAATTCTATTCATACTTAATTCTTTTAAAAGTTGTTTTTTTCACTAACCATGTGACTTTGAGGTATTTATTGAATAAGAAAGATGTGAAGCCCAGGTTGATTAGGTGGATACTACTACTTCAAGAGTTTTATTTGGAAATAAAACATAAATGTGGAGCTAAAAACGTAGTGACTGGCCATATGTCTCGTCTGGAGGGTGTTACTGACGACAAAAAACAAAACTACCAGTCAATGACTCTTTCCTTGATGAAGAACTATTTGCAATGACCTAGGTAAGTACTCAAATCCCATGGTTTGCCGACATTGCGAATTATTTGGCGACTGACGTTCTTTCAAAAGAATTCTTATATCTACAGAAGAAGAAATTATTCTCTGATATGAAGTACTATTTCTGGTAAGAACCATTTTTTCGTATTTGCACAGATCAAGTGATCCAGCGATGTGTTTCTGCCGAGGAAGGATGGCAGATTCTGAGTCACTGTCATTCAGGACAAATTGAAGGTCATTACAACACCAATTGCATAGTACGAAAAGCATTAGAGGCAGGTTTTTACTGGCCCTCTTTATTCAAGGACGCACAAAGGTATGTTTCTATTTGCAATAATTGTTAACGCTAAGGTAGTATCTCTTGTCGCGATGAAATGCCTTAGAATTCTATTGTTGTTTACAAAGTGTTTGATTTGTGGGGAATTGATTTTATGGGTCCATTCCCTATCTTATGGTCATAAATACATCTTGGTTGTTGTACACTATGTGTCAAAATGGGTTAAGGAGCAATCCTTACCTACCATTGATGCTAGGGTTGTAGTGAATTCTCTAAAGTAGTTATTTTCTTGGTTTGGCTCTGCTTAAGCAATTAGTGATAGGGGTTCACACTTCTGTAACAGTCAATTCTATAAAACACTTAACATGTATGATGTTACTTAAAGAGTGTCAACTGCGTATCACCCACAAACTAGTGTCAGGTAGAGGTCACTAATCAAGAATTGAAACATATCTTAGAAAAATGTATTGAGAATCATCAAAAAGACTAGTCGATCAAATTAGAGCTTGCCTTTTAGGCCTATTGTACTTGTGAACCCCAATTTTGCTTAAATCCATTTTCGAATAAATACGATTTTTGCACCCATTTTTTTCTTTAAAAAAAATAGTGTACAATTCAAATGAAGTGAACATATATATATGTAATCAATAGTGGCATACATGCATTTTCTTTAAACTGACCAAATACAAAATAAAAGTATCATAAATGCGGAAGCTATAGTTTGCAGTTTAAAACAATGCAAATGCCAGTAAAAGCCTATACTAACATGTGTAAGGATATACAAAATACAAAAGTATGAATTGTTCAAAATCTGCTAGGAGCCGACTTATCCTCCACGTATCACACGCTCGTGCTCCGCTCCAAAAATAAGTCCTAGCTCCGCTACTGTCGATCTGCACAGAATCTATCTAAACACAGGTGAGTATTTTTTTAAATACTCAGTAAGGCTGTCCCTCAGTGTCGCTACATACTGGGGTGCATGGGAGTCCTCGGCCGTCCGGTCTATCCTCTCTCATAGCGCCCTAAAACCATATAAAAAACAAGTAATTTATGTGTTATTTGATTCACTTTAAGTGTTTAATTCAATGAGGAAACCATCCTTTATCATTAGGGTACATTAGACATACAGTAGGATGTTATTCGGTCATATTTAAGGTTTCAGAACCAAATTAACGTATGTTAACCTTGGCCCCTTAACATACATTATTCTGGGATGGGACCAGGATGAATGACGTATGCCAAGGTCCAAATTAACATATTCCATACTCAAGTAACGTATGTTTATTCCAAATGTTGGCATACGTTAATTCGATCAGGTTATTCTGTCCGAATTCTGCCTAAGTGTTTTCATGCATACACTCATGCATTCACCTTAAACATCTCAATCAACTCATAAGGTAACCATATAAGTTCAACATACATCCAAATCATCTTAATTAATCATTTAAACCTATGTTTAAAACATTTCAACATGAATTTATCTCACTCATGCACATCTTTTTTGACACCCCAATTCAAATATTACTCACGTATAACTTCCCTCCTGCAAGTGCTACTTAAACCCGGAAATCAAGTTTTGATTTAGAAATAATATAAAACAATATTAAGAAATAAAGTTTGAAGGACATACAATAAAATCCATCTTTAATAAGCACATATATATATACAAAAATATTTCACAAATAGTTTCCATGTTATGAAAGAAATAGGAATCCTAGTGACTCTATTTTCAATAATAACCCAGAAAAAAAACAAGTATTTGAATGTATGCACTGTCATGTACATATATACTCAAATCCAAACCCTAGTCCAATTGAGAGCATAGCACACCTCGGTCCGTCTCTAAACAAATATCCAAAATCCGAGCAACCGTGCACCTTACGTCTAAAATGTAGATTTTCAAATTACTGTCGAGCGTTACAGGCAATAATTGCGTGAGTTATATACTCAGTAAGTAACATAACCACAAAGGTCGACTTCTTTCAACATCAAATAATAAATTCAAATATCATTTGAAATCAAATTAATAATGTGTTCACGGTATAGAATAAGTTTATAAACTTAGAACTCATAAAATCACATTTAATTTTATACCCAAGAACAACATTTACTAGTTTTTAAGTGGTTCACAGGTAAGAATGCAGAGTTATCATCACTACGCGAGGTGGTCCATCAATACGCGGACTTGCTCCCACACAGCGTAGTGATGCTAACATTTTCACACCGAAAAACAGGTATGTACGCCGGTTCAAACCAAAGTACGCGTGGTCATTTAAAACTACGCAGTCTCAGGTCTTACCCCGCGCACTTTCGCCAATTTTTTTTCATCTGGAAAACGGGTACAAACGCGGTGTCAGGAGTGAATACGCGGACTCGCCGCCACACCGCGTAATTACCTGTTCATTCGGCAAACTCCACACAATTAACACATCAATTTCAATCTTTACAACATATAAATACAACATCATCCAACAACATTTTCCTTTCATTTTTCATATTCATTCACTCATTCAATTCACATTTAAACCTTAAAACATCAGCCAAAAATAATTATACCATTATAATTCATGGCATGATTCATACTTATATTAAACCAAAAACCACTTTCCAATTAACCAATTCAATCATCAATTATTTAATCATACCAAACATATATGCCAATAACAAAATTAACCAAAACAACCAAGTTGAAGGTTATACACTCATATATCCATTTCACCATTCATCTCAATATCCATGTAATCTTCTTAATCACAATACTATAATTA
>CANYCX011132628.1:0-24810 GCA_948193385.1 Breynia disticha f. nivosa | reverse complement strand
ATTTATTTAAAAGGTGTAGGAAAAAATCACTCCAACCGTGACTAAATATATGTCATTTTAAAAAATTATTTTTTTATATTATATGTTATTTTTTTATTATTAATGTAGCATTGAATAATATCTTCTAATATTGTCTTAGTTAATTTTACATTGTCAATAAAAAATTAATTTAGTGGTTCTTTTGATATACTCAACTAAAAGGGTACTATAATAGTTAATTAAACACTAACTTAAAACATATTAAATATATTTTTAATCTATGTATGTAATTTTAAGCGACATCTAATATAGGACGAAGGGAGTAACATTTAAGTATCCACTGATTAAATTTTAACTGAACTAATAATAATAAAGTAAAGTAAGTAAAATTAAAAGATGTGAATAGCTAGTTATAAGTGGTACTATAGAGCAACTCCAATGGGATAGTTAAATTTAAAGAGAATTTTTAAGTGAATGAAGAGTCTGTAAAATTATAAAGAGTAAAATTAAATAGAAACTTCAATGTGGCTCACTATTTTATGTTTTTTAATCATTTTATTTTATAAGATCATATTTAAAAAAATTTAAAACAATAAATATAGAGCCATCCGTGTCAAATTATTATGACATCATCTATATGCACACAAAATTTTCTATTAAAAAATTATGAAAAAAAATATTTGAAATTCAAAAAATAAGAAAAAATATAATATTTCATACAAAAGTGATGGCTAAAAATAAAAAAAACTAAAAAAAGACTATTTTTTTATAAACAAACAAGGTTATTTACATATTAATTGACAGAGATGGGAAAATTTTATGTATAAAAAAGATAAAGAGTCAAAATTAGCTCTTTAAATTTAGAAAGTGACCTTAACTCTTTAATTTATATTTAAAAATAAAGAACCATATAAAGAGTGGATTGAAGCAATTATTTTTTGTTAAATTATTTATTATAAAAAAAATATTAAAAATAAAGATAGCATTGGAGCTGCTCTAAGGGTTCAACAAATAAAGTCAACGGTATTGGTCATCATTTGACAACTCTGAAAGATATGTAAACTAATGAGATCCTCTTAACACTAAAACCATATAATTATTGATTTAAACCCCATCATTAATCATATAAATCACTTGTTAATATAGGAGAAAGAGGTCCCACCTTGGATGGACCTGATCACACGGTTGCTTGGTGGTATGATGCTAGTCAAATTGCACAGCAAATATATAAATCTAAACCTGACAAGCTCAGTGGAATAGAAGCTGTGAAAGAATGGAATAGAAACTGAATTTTCGGATTCTGAGATACCAAATCTATAAACTAATCCTTACTAATTTCCCGTTTGAATAATTTCTCAGCTTAATGCATTGGAAGTTGGTCTGCTCCACTAACTAAATAAAAGCTCTCCTGAAATTTCTTTTGTCTTTATTTGCAGAGAAAGAATTCATGGCCGGATTAATGTGACAGATTCGAACTTGATTAAAATAAACAGAAATGTTATAGTATCCCTATGAACTGTTAATTCGGTGGCGTATTGAGATTCTTCAAATTGGAATAAACAAAACTCCAAATGGGTTCATTAGGGTACAAGTAAGAAGTAAGATAATTAAGTCTGAAAAAATCCAATTTCTTGACTTGAGGGTTTCTTGGTAGTTGTTCATATGTATTAAGAGCCCTTTGCCATAATATTTTGTGAACCCAAACTCGTTTATTAGTCACCAGAAAAGGCGGCTGATCCTTCGGAGGCAACCCCCTTCTCAGGAAGCATATATTCAGCTTCATATCAAGTGAAACTTGCTTGTTTTGTCAACTGTCTTTATCTTTCACTTCACTCCTTTGCTATCTATCTAGGGTTTTCTTTCTATTAGGGTTCTTTGCAGGTCTGTTAAGTGGTGGAGATATTGAGTTTTTGGATAGAGAGTATCATTAACATATATGGATCATGAGAGAAATGAAATGGACAAACTGGATGAAGTGATGTTACCTGGGTTCAGGTTTCACCCAACTGATGAAGAACTTGTTGGGTTTTATCTCAAGAGAAAGATCCAACAAAGACCTCTTTCGATTGAACTCATCAAGCAACTTGACATCTACAAATATGATCCATGGGATCTCCCTAGTAAGACCACTGTCTTCTCATCAAGGTTTCTCTTATTTATATATATTGTTTTTTTCTTTCTAGTGCGAGAAATGAACTCTCAAACTCTTAGCGCTGATGTTGAAATTAAATCTGATGTGTTTTCTGGGTTCTTATGAATGAAGAGTTGGCAACGACAGGAGAGAAAGAGTGGTACTTTTACTGTCCTAGAGACAGAAAGTACAGGAACAGTGCGAGACCAAATAGGGTTACAGGAGCCGGGTTTTGGAAAGCAACAGGAACCGATCGTCCTATCTACTCCTCAGAAGGAAACAAGTGCATTGGTTTGAAGAAATCACTTGTATTCTACAAAGGTAGAGCTGCTAAAGGCATCAAAACCGACTGGATGATGCACGAGTTTCGTTTACCTTCACTCACCGACTCTTCTCTACCTTCCAAAAGATTCTTGGACAAGACCATTTCTGCCAATGTAAACTCCCTGTCTTAGTATTTTGTTTTTTTCCATGTTTGATGTTTACCAAAGTTTGTTTTTGTCTCAAAGTTACAATTTTGCCTCTTGCAGGATTCTTGGGCAATATGTAGGATTTTCAAGAAAGCAAACTCCTCAGCTCAAAGAGCTCTTTCTCAGTCATGGGTCTCCCCATTGCCTGAACCAACTTCCTGTAATCCTCAACTACTAGCCAAAGGTTCTCAGACTAATGGGTTCAGTCCACATGACTTGCCATTGACAACAGAAACAAGTTCAACCATCCAGTCGAACTACAACAACATTAGTGGAACCGCTAGTGTCACCAACTTTCCTTCATCACCCTTAGATTTTTCCTCTTATAAAACCTTGAATAGTTTAATGTTCTCTAATAAACCCTCCCTTCATCAAGTGCCTCCAACTTCAGCTTCTTCTTTCATGTTTTCACCTCTTGAAACACTAGTTCCAACAAAATGCACCACTAGTGTAGTTGATGTTTCATCAATACTTCTAAACATGCAGTCATCAATGCTAGGAGATTTTAGCAAGGCAAGTAATGAATGCATCGACTTTGGTGGTTCCCAACAAGACCAATGCAATGGCTTCTCGTTTTGTAGTAACAACTTTCAACAATCAATGCAAGGCATGAGCGTGATCACTAATGAAGACCAGAATGTGTCTTTAAAGAACATTAACATGTCAGAAACATATGATCAACAGTGGCCAGAGACTGTTCGGAACTCCAACATCGAACTAGCCTTTAACTTGCCGGTGAACATGATGGGGATCAGTGATGGTTGGAGACCAAACATGATATGGGATTCTTCATCAAGCCCTAGTGACGTGTCTTCCACCAGTTTTTCTACCACCAAATGTCATACTTAAAGTTGTTGTCTGAATTAAGGAAATATGTTAGTTAAAGAAGCTAGCTAGGTTAGCCATAGAGTCCTAACTGCTGATCTGGTTCATGTTAATTAGGAAACATGATACATTGTTTTTAGTTAACGTGTAGATTTTTATCTTATTTCAGTAACGAATATGGATGCAACATATTTTCAAGCAATGAAAAGCTGACCATTACTGTGAACTTTTACAGCACGAAAAAAACGTGGAGAACTCCTTTAATATGAATGATAAAAATTACGGTACTTCAATCCGCTCTAAGTAAAAACTCTAAAATAAATCAACAATGTTTACGACAACAAACAAAGGACAACAAGTGTTTGCATTCGCACATTTAAATATTCACAACTTGTAACAACAAAAGGTAACACAAGAGAGTAAAATTAGAACAAATATATACAAAAATGTGATGTTCACAAATATATTTATTGAGAACATTTCAGCTAAATCAGACAGAAACCCCTGACTGGAATATGATCAAATACATCAATGCAAAATTATTGCTAAAGTTACTTTCTTTCTAAACATAAATAGTAGAATGTAACACATGTTAAAGATTAATTTCTTTGCGTAAGAATACAAACGTTTGAAAAGTGTATATTTGGGGAAAATTATACAATTTTGATGCAAAATAATATTAAAAAAGAGTGAAAATTTTAATACTTTGTTAACTCGATTTATTCCCACAAAGGTCGATTCTACATATACTTTATTTTTGTTATTTATTCACAAACTAGTTACAATATAAAATATTTAATATTTTTATTTATGAATATAAAATTTAATCTTTACAAAATTTTGAAAAAGTAATTAATTTTAAATTCATAAAAAAAAATTATTTTACAAAAATACAATGAAAAATAAAAACTACTAATTTATAAAAATTTAAAAAAGGACATTAATGTAAGAAAAATCATTTGGTTTGTAATTAACCCTTTCCCAGGTTGTTTACAAGAAGGTTCATATCGAACTTTTTATAGAAGTCCTTTCCAAGAGAAGCCACTTGTTTTAAGTTGAAGTGGGTTTTGTAAAGAGGACAAGTTGAAGCTTCAAACCAGCATGCACTTTTCTAGATTTGAGTGCGTGTCATCCTTGAGCAGGGTCATGCTAATCTTCTTTGTATCGTTCCAAAGCTAATAGGAATGATCTAATATTCAACAGAGATTGAACTTGAACATGGAATTTCTCCGGCATCAAGTTCAGCATATAGCAGAGGCCTTCAATCAGGGAGGGAGGAAAGATACGAACTCTTTATTGGTTGGGTTCCTCCTCCACGGACGTGGTTCATGGTTAACACAGATGGAGCGTCCAAGTCTAATAGGAATGCAGCATGTGGTGGACTAATTAGGAATGAAGAAGGTAATTGGCCAAATGGCTGTACTAAAAATCTGCGGGCCATGCATAGCAAACAAAAAACGTTTATGCGCACACCATTAATGTATGTAACCGACGCGACAAGGTTTCAATAAATCTTCCATAACACCTCCACAAAAAAGTTGAACCCATAAACAAAGGATAACTGAACAAAATTGTAGCAAAAAACTGAAAAGCAAAAGGAATAGTTTTCACTGGCACGCGCAAAATACAGAATCAAATTGGAACTTCCTAAATCATTCACGACTCACTACATTGGCAGTTTCGACAAATGTCTGTCATTGCACTTCCACTTCTTAACTCTTTCCGGCCTGCTTATCCTTGGCCTTCTGAATCTTCAACACCTTTTTTACTATCTTTTGTTCTTCCACCAAAAAGGCACGAATAATCCTACAACCAAAAAAAAATTACAATCGATGTAAACCATTCTGAGTCGCACAATGCACATTCTTGCAATTGTGTAAGTAGAGTTTTGATACGATACCTTTCTCTTACAGCACTGCCAGACAATACTCCACCATAGGGACGGTTCACAGTCCTCCTGTTTCTTGGCAATCTTGACCTTTTGTATTCAGCAGGTCTCAAGTGAGGAATCTGGAAACAAAAAACAGAGAAGTACAATTCACATCAGTTGGGAAAATACTAAATTCCGGAAAAACATGAAAAGCCAAACAAAGATCGACCCAGAACTGTTACACAACAACCAATAATTCTAATCACATAATGAGAAAACTGGTTTCATTAATCATTTGCAGAGAACAAGTAGTACCAAAAACCGTGATCAAACATTACAAACATGCAAGCATAAACAGGCAGAAGCGAAAAAGTTAAATCATATCAGCACATAGATACACTTAGGCAACCGAAATTTCAATTACAACAACACAAATGATGCGATCGGAATCCATGCAGGGAATTAACAGTAAGAACCAAAACAATGATCCAAGTCAGAGAAAAAAAGGGGCAATGCCAAATTCAAGTAAAACATTCAGCAACAATCAAGCTACAAATAAGCAGCCATTCATCACAAAACACAATAAACAGTAAGAACCAATCATTTCACAACGAATACCTACAAGAAAAAGAAAAATAAACATACTCCTTGAATCCTCTTGCCAGTAACAGGGCACTTAGGGCCACTAGCTCTCTTCTTAGTAGTCTGATAAACCAGCTTTCCACCTAAACATTACCAAACAGACCCATTTCACTGTACCGACCAAATAACACAAAAATGCAAGAACAAGCTTACTGAAAATAGGTTAATTACCTGGGGTTTTCACAACCCTGTGTTGGTTTGATTTGGTGGCATAGCTGTGCCTTGTACGATATGTAAGTCGTTGAACCATTGATTCCCCTTTTCTCTGTCTTAGGGTTTTGAGTTTCTCTAAGAAGTGTCAACCACAACCACAGAAAGGGTTTTTACTTGGTTTATCACTCTCAATATAAACAATGTTTAGCCCTAGATCTGACGGTCCAACATTTTTCTCATCAATGGCTCCGATTGGATTAGAGTTATGACGTGGATTGGATTGTTGATTCAAATTTGGGCTTTTGGACCAATTATAGCTCAACTTTTTTTTGACATTTTGAAAATTAAGTGCGTGAAAAAATTTATGTTATTTTGAGAGTTCTTTTATATTTTAATTATAAGTTAAATTTTAAAAAATAATTTAGTTAATAAATTATAAGTATAATAATAATTTTTAAATTAATAGTAATTATTTAGGGACCTGCGTTGCGGATGCTCTAATTTAATGTGATCAAAATTTGTAAAAACTACGTTGTAGATTCAATCGGAATCGTAAACATAACTACTTCAACACAACCCTAACGCCCGAGACTGTGCCTCGAATACTCTTACGTCATTTGACATGTTATAAATGGTCTTAAAAGCTGAAAAGAAACAGAATAATATTGGTCATTTCAACATTGAACTCCAACCATCCTTAACCATACATTTGAATACCATGAATGCTCATAATAATCCAATCTATGCAATGGAATTTCATGACTTTGATTACATTCCACTATTGAAAGGATTCCATTGGTCATAGTGGGTCGATTTCTTACATAAAGATCGACCAAAACCATTGGAAATAAACAAAAATTGGGCAGGGATCAACTATTGCAATTCTTAAAATGCAAGGATGCACCGGTCAATTTCGCTACAGCATAGGAGTGAAATATTTGACTACAAAGAATACTGAAAATAATGAAATTTTATTTGGAATTTTGCACTAAATCATCAAAGTATAATATGCTAACTATTGTTTCAGCTGTTTATATGAATTATATATACCAACCGAGGCCAGTTTAGTCGAGTTAAATCTAATAAAATATTACGTTAATTTGTGTTGAGTCGAATTGAATTGAGATAAAAGTGAGTTGCGCGTTTATTAAAAAAAAACATGTACATCTCTTGACTATTGGTTCGGACTTGTGAGAAATTTCCCCACAAGAAGGGTAAAAAATGTGGGTATCAATATCTTTGTAATATGTCAACAAGGAAAGAGCAGGAATGAGGGTTCTAACAAAACTTTCCTATTGCAGATGCTAATCTTTCCAAGTTTATCATGGCACCATATCAGTTGATCATTTGTTAGTTTTGACATGTTTGTGACTCGAGATATCAGTTTCAGTTCCACCTGAGCCAAGAACAAATTGCATGTCCCGGACATTTCTTCTTCTTGGTTTCTTTGCAGCTTCTTTATTATGCAGTTTCCGATCCTTGTTATCTCTTTTAGCTTCTTCTCCTTCTGCAACATTTTGAATATTCTATCAATAACAGCACTTTGTGACAGTTGGAGATTTAATAAGTAAGAAAAGCAGTAGACCTTTTGAAGATCACTTAAGACATCCATCAATAGCTCTGAATCAATACTGTCTTGGTAACTTATGGGAGCTTGTGAACTCAAGAATTCGTCTTTATCACCGCGGAGAAATTCCCAGAAAGTTTGCATTGATTCTTCAATGATTTCTGATAGCATCTGGTGTGTGATCGCACTTTCATGATAATCTTCTGTTCTTTCCTTGTCCTTAGAATTGTCATCTGCAGTTCCGGAAAATTAAGCATCTTAGTCTATCAATTTGACACACTATACATATTGTTAATTTATTTCAAATGTTCCTACCTTTGATGAGTGGAACTTGCAGAAGATTTCTAACAACACATCTGTTCTTGACATAATTTTGGACTCTAGGACCCTGGAAAGGTTCATTCTCTATAAATCTTTGCATGAGAACTTGGAAAAGCTGAAATTCGCCGGCTACTTGATTGTATTGATGAAGTTCTCGAGTATCATAATTATGGAGTTCCTGAGCTTTCCTGTATTGCCAATGGATTACTTCCCATGAAAGGCAAAGTTGTCCAACATATACAGCTTCGAAATCTCTATGTGCATCTGCAACCACCTTTTTCATTGGTTCCACCACTGCACTTCCTTTACAAGACCATAAAGGATGAGAAAATAAAGCCTTCATTGTCGTTACTGAAGCTTTTCTTTGTGCCTGTGATTGAATTCCATCTTTCATCTGAACCAACCCTATAGTTCAAAACATACAAGAATTTGATTAATGGTCTATTGTTTAGTTAATTTAAAGCAAAAACATGGCAATAACTTACCAACTGCATGCATGGTCTGGAAATTCAAGATGTCTAACTTTCGCATTCTGTCGACATAGCTCTTGTAAATCTTTTGAATCTCATCCATGCAATGTTTGAACTCATTCTTTTCATCAATCTTTAAGGGTTTAAGTTGTTGAATTATCTTAGGGGTCTCCACTTCTTCACACTCTGTTTCTTCTTGAATGGTTGGAAGACCCCCCGTTCTTGCAAGCTTCAATTCTTCTTTCAGCTGTTCTATTATATCTTCATGCTCATACGTTAGCTCTGTCTCAACCTCGACATCGTTGCTTGATATCTTATCTTCTTGGAAGCTTGTAAAATTTTCTGAATTTTGATCTTCCCCGTATGAAAAATCCTTATGAGGCTCCAGTTCTATAAATTCATCATCAGAATCCAATGATTCAAATACTGCTTCTGATTTTTGATTATACGCGTCATCAATCTCATCGAAGAAATCCGGACTTTCTGGCATTCCAAATCCTTCATGGATAATCTTATTATTCAAGAATGAATACCTAAATGAACCAACTTCATCATTGCTGCTGAAGAGCTCATCATTGGAAGAAACAGACTCATCTTCTGGATCACTTGTCAAGCTATATTCTTCCCAGTTCCACGGAACCTGATTCGATGATCCACGCTCTGATCCAAACACTTCTTCGTTGCCACAGATTTTTTCCATTCCAAATGTTTTTGCTTCTTCTTCAACCTCAGTAACCGAATTTTTATCAAGTTCCTCTGTTTCCCCTGCACGACAAACCTCTGTATTCGGCTGATCATTACCAGAATCAGTCCTAGTGGATCCTCCAACACTACCTAAATGTTCATTGCTAACTGTGGTTTCTTCACCAAATAACTCCTCTTGAGTGGGAAGATTATTGTCGCAATGTTCATCGCTAACTATGCTTTCTTCACCAAATAACTCCTCTTGAGTGTGAAGATTATTGACGCGATCCACTTCTTCCAAAATAAAGCCCTTGTCGGCAGAGCTTTCATCACGAGGCTGAGAATCAAATTTTTCCTTTTCGGTATTGGACTCCTCAAAGAACTCATGAACAGTGAGGCTTAATGTCTTCGGTTCTTCTAGAAACGCACTAATATCTTTTCCAAACAAGAACTCATACCTATTAGCACTTGACATAGGAATCGACTCCATCATTACAGTATCCTCTCTTTCGTTGTTTCTTCTAACATCTGAATCATCACAGTTATTAGAACCAACTTGACGATCATCCGAATTATTCACAACCTGAAACCTGTCAAAGAAATACAAACAACCATTAGTCCACACCAATTTGAAACCACAAGCAAGATCGAAACACACACTGAGAAACGAAGCATGCACGTACCTGAAAACACGTCTTAATATCGGCACTAAAACACAAGATGTGAAGGTGGACACAAAAAACCAAAAAGAGGTAACAATTCTGTGCATGTTTCCATACAGAGACTCCTTTATATCGACTGAACCAAGAAGACCAAACTTGGATTTGATGGAATGAAAAGTTCTTGCACCCATCAAACGGCGAACTTGCTTAAAGGGTGTTCTTAAACTGTAAGCAAAGTTAGAAAAACGGCCTAAAAAGTATACAAATAAAATCTCTCAATCACCATTGATGAGAGAAAGTGGAGTCTCCACTTATCGAAAGCGAAATGTATGGAGGGTAAGGTTGGCATCTGTATGAGGCGAAATTGAAGGGTTGAGATTCACGTTTTCAAAGCCATAGTGTAAGAATATAACAAACCAATCACCATTTTCGTAATAACAAGAGCTTAATATTGTAATTTAGCAATTAATATAATTAAAAAGTGAAAGTCTTAAATATTGAGAATATATTCTTTATTTATTCTCTTTTTTAGATTATTTGGGAATTAAATTCTCGCAAGTTTTTTGAAATTTCAGAATTCTATGTTTGGAATATTCTGCTATGAAGTGGCAATTTTTTGAGCGATGGAGAGCTTTTTAGTAAACAAATTATTTTTTAATTATTTATCCAATATGTATCTTAAAATTATTAATGGATTAGTCACTAATGACAATGTTAGGTTTGATTATTTTACATTTTTAACATATTGGCTACCCAATATAAGAAATTTGTTACTTTATTTGAAATCTTAGAATAAAATATTTATATTATTTAAAACTTGTGATAATCAGCAAATATACGCGTTTATTTCTAAGTGTGATGTAATAATTTAAAATTTATTAAATGTTAAAATAAAATATCGAGTTGAAATAGACATTTTGATTTTGTAAGTATAATTTGTCGGTTGTCCGTCCACGTCAAGGAACTATTGGAAGTGCTATTATTTATTGAATAAAAGTTAATTTCACTGTAGTGTTTTAATTAATCTAAAAGTTGAATTATGTGAAATAAAATACATTTATCTAATACTACATGGAAAATTAAAATTATTAGTCAAGTCAATTTCGTGTTAATTCATATCGTAATAATTTTAATATTAATTTTAACTTATTTTTATAAATCTTATTATTGTGTTAAAAAATATATGAACTAACTCCGTCATGTCAAAACGAGACATTTGGAAGGAAATGGAAGAAGAGATGGGGTGAAGAGTGGTGATGAGTGTTGGAGAAATTGTGGTCAATTATAAATGATTTTGTGGATACTTCTTCCATCTTACATTTGTCAATGAAATACTACAACAAAACAAACACAAACTATTTAAATTCGTAATGTTTCAATAACCCATAATTAATTAGTCAGATCTTTGGCATAATCGTACCGAATTAAGCTATTTGAGCAATAAAAACTGTAACTACCATATAAAGATTTTGAACGCATTTCATAATGTTGGTAGGTGAACGAACATATTCCTACTACTACCACTCGGTACTTACAACACGCACAAGGCTACTCATTGTCCATGGCTTCAGGCCGTTTAATAGTAAACTTGATCAATCAGTTCATCGAGGATGCAGGGTTTGAACTTTGGTTCTGTAGGATCACAAGGACGGCAAAGTTTCTCAACCGAGTTTTAACACAACGGCGTTATTTATGTTAAATTTGGATCTCACTCAATAACAAAATTTTTTTTATAAAGAATAATTGTCATTTGAATATAAATTATAGAATTAATTTTACATAAATAATATGAAATTTTTAGCAGGCCATTTCAATTCAAATTGAGCTGAGCAAAGCGTATATTATGAGTAACATAAGATCGAACGTCGTCACAGACGATTACACTATAAAGCACTATAGTTGTATATGATACAATATTAAAATTGAATCTCACTTAAATCTAAAATAGCTTATGAAAGAATGATCGTCACATAAATATATATTATAAAAACTAAGTCAACCTAAAAAATTACGGCCTTTTTAAAATATTGAGTTATTCCTTTCATTTGATAAGAGATATCCGTTTTAGAAAAATTATTTTTTTATATTATATGTTATTTTACTATATTTAATAATTTATTTTATTAATTTTATATTTAATATAAATTTAATATAACAGTTATTTTAATATACTATAATAAAATAATATATTAAATAATTAAATACTAAATTAAAATATATTAAATATATGTAAGTATACAAAATTTTAAACGAGTAATAGTAATATTAAATCATTTTGAAGGGAGAAGTCCGCTCCAATCCAAGAGTGATTCAAGCAAGACATGATTGGATGGAATGCCGACTTAGGGTGACACAAGCAAACGTGGGATTTGGGGCGTCACTATCGATCAATTAGAGCGCAATTAATGTCCTAATAATCATAACTATCGGGAACAAGATTTTTTATTCCAGCTTAAGGACCACAACTGATTTTTTTGACAATATCTTCCATCAACATTCCACAAAGCTACGCATATATTGTAATTTTTCAAACCTGCACAATACATTACTGCCAAATTTTTCCCATCTTTATCACCTAGCCAATGTCGCAAAATAATAATAATAGGTTGTATCTTGTTTCGATCGAAATATTTTTTATGGAAAGAAAAAACCAATGAATAATACCACATCGCATCTCTCTTTGTTATCACCAAACCGTATGAATGATCCTACTTCTCGTTTTCGTAGAATCGTTAAGCAGTTGCCGCTTACGACAAAAACCTTAACCCATTTGTTTGGTTTTGTTATATCATTTCAATATCTTTCGGCAACCGCATTGTGTTCTCAGCTCTATTGTTTGCTGTGATTTTATTTTCTCAACTTTATTATCTGTTCGCTGAATTGTCTCAGACAGATTCTGTTATTTACACTTTTCAGTTGTTGATAGATTCAATTTTACGATACATAGTATTGAATTTGGCATCAAATTATCTTTTTTTTTATGTTCTTGATTGTTCAGAAAGATTAAATTGAGGTAATTTGATGGTTTTTTTGCCTATACTTGATATTAAATTTTGTTGGGAAGAAGAAAGTTTTTTGCTTGAATCATTTGATAAAATGACAATTTTTTTTTTCTGTTTTCAAAGAATTGAATTTGCTGGTTATGAGTGTTTATTCTTTTAAAAGAAATTCGTTTGTCAGATTTTTTTTCATAAAGTTCGATAGTTTCTTTCAGGGTTATCAGCTAGTAGATGGCGACCCAGTTCTGTCATTTCAAGACTGTTGAAATTACACATGGCGGAAAACACGTTCAGTCGTATTCCGCCAGACCAGTATGCAAAGAAACAGGATGAAGATGCATTCGCTGATGTTACTCATACAGATTTTCGTGTTTGCCCTGGGGCCACTGAGGTTCATATCCGGACAATACAATTTGAAGTTGAGTTTTGAGGGGGGGATTAGCTTGGGCTGGACAAAAGAACTGCCCCCAGCCTGCATCCAACAGTTCCTGGTGTAATTTTGTGGCAATGCTTCTCATTATAATTAAATGGAAGATCCCCATGGAGTTTCAAATTTGAATTTGTATATTCTTTCGAGAGTATTTATTCTTTGATTGCATGCCTCATCTTCACGTTTGCTCCAAAGAACACCTGATTAGTTTACTTATTGCATTGTTTAAAAATCTTCTATATTTATTTTATGTGTTTTCCTGTCGAGATTGTGAGTAATGATTAACTGTCCCATTGTTTTGCAATTTATCTTAGGATTGTGATCCAAGCGATGAAATCGGAGAGCAAATTAGCCCGTTTTTATCAGAAAAAACCAAGAGATGATGCGTCTACTACAGAAATTGTTTTGAGAAGGATAAAGATTAGGAGGGATACTATGAACTCTGTTTAACGATGTCAAGTCTTGTCTGTCATGGTAGTACTCTCCTCTAGTCCTCTTAGTTCTCCGGAAAATCAAATTTGGGAACATAAAGAAATTTGTGGGAAGGGGAAGCATGTGTAGATCATGCAGATTATTCATCTTGCTGGGCCTGCATATTTGAGGTTCATATCCGGATAATTAACTACTGGGTGTTTGAGTTTTGAGAGGAGTCTGAAATAGGCTGTAATCAACTTCAACTGAGATTTACACTTTAATCTTCAACTCCATTAAAGCTTTCACGAGATCCAATTTGAACCAAATTTTTTATCGAAATTCGGCTAGTCTAATTTTTGTGAGCGAATGAATTTGTTCACGAACTTTTCGAGTTTAGTGAAATGAAATTTAAAATAAGATTTTATTGGGTATAAAATTATTAATTAACACGTGTATTGAATATTATGAATATATATTTTTTTGTATATTAATAAAATTAATATTTTTAGTTAGAATGATACAATTAATCATTGCATTGTCTATTTTGTTTAAATATGATACTGTTCTAATATTAATTATTTTCAAATAAATTATAAATTTATTTAAAATACGAAGAAAATATAAAAATTATAAATTAATACAAAAAATAAATTTATGGTCGATTTTGTTCACTAGTATGTCATCTGTGTTACTTGCAATTTTTCAAGTTGAGTACTACATCGTTCAGACATGCTCGTTTAACCATTTGAGTTGAAGACATTTTATTCACGAATAAACTCAATTATAAATGAGCCAAACTGAAAACGAGTTTTGTCGAGCATGATCAATTTGCAAGCAATTCGGGTCGTTTACACTTTACAGACCCGGACGTAGCTGCAGAAAAGAACCGATTCACTGCCTGCATTTAACACCACCTACTGTAACTTGTGAATTTTGTGGGAATAGGCCTGACAATTATTCAATGCAAGGACCTGTCAGTCTTCACAAATTAAATTTGTCGAGTTATGATATCATTTAATCTTTAATCACACATCTCTTCTTCACGTGTGTTCTGGTGCCAACATCCTCCTCATATTCAATGTATGGCATCGTCAGTTCTCTTTCTGAATTAATCCTCAAAGTAATTGTCCTTTATTCTTGATTTCTGGGTGTTTCTACTTCTCATGGCCATTACCAAATGCCCATCTCCAGCTTTAATTTATCCAATCATCTTGCATTCCCTGAAGATGAACAATATCCATGGCAGCACATCTCGAGATTTCCCTGCAACTGGGTTGTTTCTAACAGTTCTTAAGCTCATTTAAGCCCTATCGTTTTTGTTTTTCATGGAACACTAGCACTACTGTTCTAATGTATCGAACAAAAGCATCTTCACCTAAAAAGACAAAAACAAGAGTAAGAAGTGGGGCGTCTGAAACAGTTGCAGAGACAACACCATTGGCTGTTCATGCGCAGAGTTCTGATGGCGTGAGATCATGAGAAGGAGATTCTGTAAGCACAGTGAGGGTTCTTTACAACCATTATTTACAGCACTAGGAACTACAGACACTTCATGACAGAACTTCACTGTGTCAGCTCATGTGACACTTAATGAAATGAATTAAACTGATTCACAGCTTAATTCTATGTTTTACTTGTAAACCAAACCTGAAATGGGAAACTAAGTAAGCTTAAAGCTTTAATCAATGGACTCAACAAAGATTAATTAAACCCTGCTTGCCTTGAAAGGCTCGTTACAAGATAATATTATTTACAAAGCTTCTGTGGCAAACGTCATCACTTGTTCTGAGATCATCAAACACACTTTTCATGTTAATTAATCTTACTTAGCACCCAAAATAGAATTGTGAAATGCCTACAAGTATATTATAATATCACCAATCGGTTCAAACCCATAAAGAGTCAATCATGTATAAGACAAGAATGCAAAAAACTTATTCTGTAAAAGACATCATTGCTCCACAAAATGAATAAAGACAATTTAGCAGATGACATAACTTAACAGATTGTAATCAAAACTTGTGAAAAGTCTTAAAGTTTATGGGAAATGTAAGTATGGAGGGACTGTTTTTGTTTTTTGAAGTGTATATCTTAAACCTCCTTATCCTCGACTGTGTATGGCATGGTGGGACTTCAAACAACAGGGATTGACATCAACAAGCAATTAATAACACCGTTCAAGTAATTAATGAACCTCATCAACGTGATTAGAATAGAGTTCAAGTTGAAAAAACTAAAAAATTCAGTCTCTAAAAAAACATCAGTTAACATTAAGAGATAACTAGTTAATCACTGCCATTATAACTATGTAAGCAAAACAATTGCCTTGATAATTAATCTGATTGTCTTCTTCTACACTAATCCTCTCCATGTCTAGTAATTAGCTACCACTAATCACTAATTAACAAAGCAAGAAATGGATAGAAAGAACAAGAAAAGAATCTTCATTTCAAGTACCTCTCGTTCTTCAAGAAATGAAGATCAAGATGAAGGAGAAGAAGATCCCTCATCGGTAAAACCCTGAACAGAAACTTTACTCTCAAGTCTGAACCTATCAAACTCATTAGCTGTAGTATTAACATTGTTGAAATTGTAAGTAACAGCATCACCACCGTCACCATTACCAGTACTTCCTTTCTCTCTCCTACTCTTATTATTGTGCATCCAAACTTTAAAAACCTTTCTTTTAACTCCAATTTCACTACAAAACTCCTCCACAACCCTATCGTCACCAGCTCTAACCATTTTCCACCCCAACTTTTCCGCAAAAGCATACATCTTTTCCTTCTGCTCTTCACTAAACTTAGTCCTAGCCCTTTTCTTCCCAATCGGGCTCATCACAGTGGAAGCATTCAACGAAGGGTTTTGCCCAGAACTCAATGCCAACAACATATGTGGAGCCGAGGGAAAAACAGACTGCTGTGGAGTTGGCGAAGCAGGTGAAGAAGGGTTTGAGGAGTTCCACGTCAGCAAGAAGTTGGAGTTGTCAGGAGCAGTTTTCGTTTCACGTCTGTGGAAATTACGGTGGCAGCCACAAGCAGCACATTTGAGAGAAGAAGGGTCATTCGGAGTGGCATTGGAAATAGGCATGAATTCACCACATCCATCCAGGGCTAAACCACCAAGAGAAGCAGCATGGTTTTTGAGGCATTCTTTGTAGGATGAAAGGATAGTTGGGTGAGGGTTGAGGGAGCCATTAGAGAGAGATGAGGGTTTGGAGAGGTGGGACTGAAGTTGTGGGGTTTCAGTATCTGTGTCGGAATCAGGAGACTTTGAAGTAGTTTGAGGAGAAATGGTCATGGAAGTTGGGGTTGTTGTTGTTAAGTCCATGGCTTAATCATGCAATAGTAGTTTAGGTTGTGTTGGTGTTGTGGTTGGGAGCTACTAGTCCAAGTGAATGCCAAAAATCACACTACTTCAAGGGTTTTATAATATCATCAACTCATATAAACAAAATGGTCAAAAAAATTACAACCATCTACTTGTTTTTTTGTCTTAACCATTCGCTATCACAACGTCGGTAAGAACTAATCCGGGATCGGAGAACAGACACAACTCCTGTCTCACGGGAGCAAGGGCAACTCCGTTGAGAATCGATCTTAAGATCACACCTCACGGAAGACTGAATTATCAATTCAATCAAACACTTCATGAGTTACAATCATCTACCTAAAAGTTATTTTACCATGCAATTCGATGTATTTATGAAGGTATTATATGCGTAAATGTTTTCCGACACTTTGTGTGAGTTATTTTACGTTGCGAGTAGATGTATTAGATAAGCATGAACTGATGAGTAATCAAAAGAATAGGAAAGTGAGAAAGAGTGATTATGATTTAATGAGAGATTAAGATGAATAATTAGGAATGGAGAGGGTTAGTTGAGAGCAATAAATAAGGTTGGAGTGAAAAGGGTAAAGAATATATTGGTATGAAATGAGATCGAGGGGGGTGGTTTATGGCAGAAGTGTCCTAAAAGAACACGTGGCGAAGAGATTAGGGAGGGATGCATTTCCAAAGAAGAAATGGTGTTAAGAGGAACGTGATTTTCCACGATAAGACATCTCACTTCTCTTCTGTTCTAAACTACACACTTCTCTCCCTCTTCTACTGTTCACCCTCCTCTCTCTCTCTCTCTCTCTGCAACCTTTTTCACCTAATTTCTGCATTCTTGCACTGTAAGAAACTGCTGCCTTTTCATAACTATTCAACTTCTTTATTATTTCTTTCATTCACACCTCAACATATGATCAAATATTAACAGGATTTCCAACATATTACAAGCTTTTGGGTAAAAATCACATATTTTGTCATAATGCGTAATCTTTCTTTCGTTCATAAATAAGTGTTCTATTAGCAATAAATATATATATATTAAGAAATATTTTTAATATATGAAAATAAAATTATTTCGCTCTTATTTAAAATTCAGAATTCTAATGCATCTGTGGTTGTATTATTAAAAAATTTATTACCAAAATCTTTTTTCACCTTAGTTTTAGAAAAACGAAATTCTTTTAGTTTTTAGAAAATGAGAACGAAAGTTAAAGAGGCGTGATTTGAGAAAAAATGTGTTAAATCGATAAAAACACACTTATTTTAAAATAAAATTTTGAATTTAAAGAACGTTTATTTGAAAATAAAGTGAGTACTTAATTTCATGTTATAAAATTTGACTTCTGTGTCATTCTTTTTCACAAAATTTTATTCCCTTCCAGGAATTCACTGTATATAAAAAAATTAGGATTCATTTATTTGTTATATTTCATGGTGTTATCACAAAGTGACACATGTATGTAGAAGGATTAATTCGAGGAAAAAATAATTAATGTGCTGACATGACATGTAATGGCAAGGGTAGAAATGTAATTTGAGACCGAGTTGAAGGACAAAAAGAGATTAAACAATAAATGTTAGAGGCAAAATTGGACTTCAAAACACAAGACAAGCATCAGATAAATAATAAAGTTTGTAGAGTTCGAAATTAAGGAAATCTGAACTCAATACATGTAATGATTAAAAAATTTGCTAAGAAAATTAATACGATGATAGTATATTTAATGTGAAAAGACTCTTTTAAGTGTTGGATTCAAACAGCTAATGAGGAAGCAAATGAACTTAAAGTAAATTTGAAGTATAAAAAGGTCTAACGATATAACAAGAGAGGTTCGAACTGTAACATTCTCAAATATGTTAGGATTGATATATAAAGAAAATATATCAAAATGGAATCGAATCGGATCGAAACAGGTTGGAAAATTGAAAGATACAACAGACTGCCCAGATTAACGTACGTTAATCTAGATCAGACTGAAGAATAATGTACGTTATTCATCCAAAAAAATAACACACGTTAATTTAAAATTAACGTACGTTAACGACAAGCAGAACAGTTTTTAAAAAGGCTCGAAAACACTTCATTTTCACCCAAAAACATATCTAAACGCTCCCAGAAGTTCTCTCAACTTCTAGATCACTTCCGAAGGTCATCTAGACACTAAATCAACCAACAAACACAAGGATTACTTGGATTTTCCACCGAATCATGCTTTAAAGGTCAGTTTCTTCATTTTAGGGTTTTAAAGAGGAATTTTCGACTTTGATTCGAATTTGATGTGTAAAATGGATGTGTTTGGTATGGTTTTGATGGGTTTTTGTTGTAGATCATTAATCTATCAACTAGAAACTTCAAAACACAAGATTTGAGCATGATTCAAGAAATTCGAATTTTTGGAAAACGTGTGAATTATGGATTTATGGAAAGATAGAAAATTGTAATAGGTTGGTAGATGATTAGTAACTGGTTGGATGATAGAAAACATCAATTGGTTGCCTTAGGACAAATTTGATATGGAAAAAGCTTACTAAAATGGTGGAAATTGATGGATAATTGGATTTTGATGATTCTAAAGGTAGAATCAATGATGAATTGGTTAAGTAATACCATATTTGTGATTAATTTTGCACAGGAGGATCTGTACAATGGGAGGTGTGATTTTGAGATAGTGTTTTTGTCGAGTTTTGCATGTATTGAACGCTTACTAAATTGACTCGTAATTAATGTAAATACGTTGATTAAGCAAAGTTAAGATAGTTGGCCTATAATGCTATGTTGAGTTGTTAGGTTCTTAGTTGAACCATAATGTATGAGATGTTTGGATTATGATATGTTTTGATTAAAATGGATTGTTTACCTGTGTGGTATTGTTTGATTTGCTCTGTGTGAACTGAGATAAATATTATGCTATATTGTGCTGTGTGCAGAACGGATGTCATTCAAATGCTATGTGCGAATAAGAATGATATTTATATTGGTTATATTCACACATTTACATATCTATGTGACATGAGCCTGTCTGGCAAGAAAAGAAAAAGGATATTATGTATTATCCTGGACTGCTGTGTGCTATGGTCCATATTTACGAGCTTTGCTCAGAGTTATGCTCTTAGGCTATATGTCGTACCTCTACTGTGTGCGATAGAGGATTTCCACTACCGTGTGCGATAGTGGACAATACCCGGGGCATTCTGTGTGAAGTTTCATTTCATTTCATGTCATACATTACACTTATATATGTATGATTGAGGATTGATATATTTGAACCTGTGTGGTTCTTAATTGCCGTGTGCGATATCGAATGATAGTTGTTGATTGATCTATGTGATCGTAATGAAGCTGTGTGCTAGATTACTGTATATGCTGTGTGCTGTTTTCGATCTGTGTGAAACTAATTGTCAAGCATTCGGGGATGCCTAGGGACAAGATAGATACGCACGTTTTCGTGCTGATTTATACTTTCCCCTGCACATCATTTAAGTTAGAAGCTAAGAATACTTATTGAGTATTATTTATACTCACCCCGTTGTTGTTTAAAAATGATTGTGTAGATCGTAGGTAGCTGCTGTTGACTGGACAATACCAGAGGTGATCAGCGTTTTTAGAGCTTACGTCAGAGGTCGGGCTCCAGGGTTAAATTTTGAGATTTTTTTTGTACATATGTTGTACATTTGTATATACACGCAGGTTTTCAGTTTGAATGTTTTCAAACTTATTTTGCTTCCGCTTGTGTTTGTTTTAAGAATGAAAACATATTTGGGCCGAGGTTTGTGAAATGAGCGTGTATATATCTTTTATTTTCTCTCTCCTCTGTTTTTATATTTGATTTCGTATCATTTATATAAATTATAATGTTTGTCAAGAAAATCAGTTTTTAAAAAGAGCTTCACATCAGGTATGAGCACGACTGTATTACTGGAAAATGTTGAACATGATGGTTGTGTTCTTTACAACGATAAGCATATAAATCAGCACGAGTCGTGTCAAAATCAATATGGTCATGTTGTGCTGTCAAAAAATCAAAAAATTTATAAAGTGAAGCTGGTGCTGACTGGAAATAAAATATAAGCAAGCAGTTGTCTTCTTCTAACCAGAAAATACAAAAATAGAAGAAGAAAAAGGCTCCTAAACCTCCTAAAAACCATCATAACTTCATCAAAACATCATCCTTCATCCATTTTCATTTTAGGAACAATGAAAGGAAGTTGGAATCAGTTAGGAATTCATAACTGACACAATAAGTATTATGAATTTTATTAGTTAGTTTAGTTATAATTGAATTGGAGAAAGGATGAATGGAAAGAAAATTTGCATATAGGTAGATTAGGAAATAGATGTTTGATTTTAATGCATGTTCGTATGTATGTTGTATTATAAAGATATCATTTGATATTATAGGACACAAATTAGGCGACAGGATAAGGATTGAAGCCCAAGAAACTCTGAGAACTTCAATTAGCAGGTGAGTAATCTAACTCACTTTTATGTAAAGATAATTATAGAATGTTTAAATGATAAATGTTATATATATATATATATATGGAAAATGAATGAATGTGTTGATATGATTGATATCCATACAGGTACACAGGATGCAAGATTTGATTACACAGGTATGAAATAGAATTTATCTAGTATCTATTGTTAAATGTGATCATTTATGATTTGGCAGAGATAAAGATTGAACAATCTAGAGAATGAGTACGAAAGGTGAACTAGTAAGAAAAAGCACGATAAGGTAAATGTTATTTGATTGATTACATATGATTATCCTAATTGATGTTCTGATTGTTCTATATTTATATTTATAATATGAATTAAGAGCTATTAAATATGAATGATTACTCACTGAGTTCGAAACTCATAAAAGTGTGCAATTTTTGGTTCAGGATCAGATAGATAATAAAAGCTTCTGAGTTATCAAATATCAGCAGGTGGATCAACTGCCACTGTTCCAAACTCTCTCTCTCTTCACTTCTGGCACATCCTCTGTATGTGCACATATGTATATACGTATTTTACATGATATGTGTGTTAGGATAATATGACTTTAGATGATTACTTATTTACTATATATTTGTATATAGGAAGTATGAGAGTAAGCTTGTGATATATTGATATGTTGGTTGTTGATGATATGATAATATAGTGTGTTTGATCTCTGTCATTAGAGAATGTAGTAAGTTATATGTTTGGTTGATTTTGATTGTATTAATAAATTCAGTTGGATGCATATGGGCCATGCTTAAATGACATGGACATTGTATTGCATATGAAAAGGCAGTGTTCTAGAATAACAGGTGGTCGTGCTTGTGAGATCTATTACACTAACTCATTCTATGATCTAGGTTGTGTCAATGTCCATGTTTTATACTATTTTGATTTTAAATGATTTATAATTTATTAATAAGTAGTGGATTAATAATATAAACACAAGAAATATGATGTTAAAATAAAAAATTTTAAATATCTGGTTTTATAAGTTAATTAAAATGTTAACTACACGATTAATAGGATAACTAGTTTAGGGTGTTATATTTTGGTATTAGAGTAGTGATAAGATCACTAAGGAACATAGAATTGTGTGATTTATGAGATGTATATGTGTTTGCATTGTGTGAATTATCTGATATATTGTTTCTATTTTTACATATAAGACATTTGTCTTACCTACGTCAACCATCAGAGAGAGATGAAGAAGTAGACCCACAGGACACGGTACAAATGTCATATGCTCCTTCATATTATGAGCCTTATGATGCAGCATACCCACAGTATTACCCTGTATATAGAGACCCACTGATGAATCTATATCAGATGAGATCCAAGAACTTTAAAGAGTTAAAGAAGTTAGGTGTAGTAGAATTTATAGGAAGGATGTATCCAACATTTTCTAAAAACGTTGGAGGGGACAGAAAGAGTGTTTAATATGATGTGTGTAATGCCAAAGGATCAGTTAGATCTCACATTATCTTAACTACATGAAGATGCTTATAATTAGTGAAAGATAGTCCCTTATGCTATGGAATTCCCTCAAGTACTTACTTGGGGTGATTTTTTGAGGGAATTCAGAAGAAAATATATGTCAAAAGCATACACTGATGTGAAGTAGAAAGATTTCCTTTCTTTAAAATAGGTAAATATGATAGTAGCAGAGTACGAGATGAATTTTACTATGTTATCTTACTACACTACTAGTATTATCCATAAAGAAAAGGATAAATGTAAAAGATTAAAGGATGGATTAAATAAGAATATCTGAAGATAAATCAACAGAATTGAAATGACTTTCCTAGGCTTTAGTAGATAGTACACTTGGTTACTTAATTTGAGTGAGTTTAATGATGGTGTCCTCACTTTAACGCCAATTAGAAGTCCCTTTCAAAATGCTCCTAATTGTGTCCTTAAGACTAGCTAATGTTCTACCCTCATATTACATTAAACTAGACAAGGTCAAACTCACATAGGAATTTCATCAAACATATTGGATTTATTTGGTTTATTTTTATCCAAGAAAGCCCTAACATTGATCAATTTAGCCTTCCTAAACCTAGGCTTTTTCAACTCAGAATTAAGATTACTAATAATGAATGATAACACATATGCAATTAAATGTTCATAGGAGTAATTGATTAACCAAGAACAATGAATATATAATAACTAATAGGGATTTTTCAACATGGTTTTAGTAAAAACTTTAGCTCTTCCTAAACATCGACCTTCTTAATTCCATTATAGGGTCAACTATAATCATTAATCGCATTTTCCTAATCTACAATTCATCCATAAAAAAATCAAATAGGCATTTAATCATCGAAATATAAACCATCAAAAAATAAAGCCTCAATGTATCATAAGTAATCCATGTATAAATATCTATAAATATCTATTTACATCCAAGAAAACCCAACAAAACTCTAGCCTATCATGTCTAGGTAAAGGAGCAACAACAAAGGAAAGAACAGAAACATAAAAGAAAAGGAAAGGAAAGACAAAACCCTTTCTCTATAGCCTCTCTTCCTTGTAGCAAATGGTGGCCAAAAGACAACAAATGAACAAATGACTAATAAACTTTATTCAGCCCTCTTGCAATGTCTTGAACGCCCCCACTTAAAACCCTTATTTTAAGGACTTTTTCAGACCCTTTAAGCAGGGTTACGAATGCAACTTTTAGGTCGTAACTTGTTATTGGAACATGACACCTTTTTTAGCTCCCTTTTGCTCCATCGAAATGTGTCACGAATGATAAATTCTGACCTCCAATTAGTGAATCAAGGTTGTCACATTCATAACAGCCTTTTTGCCCACTTTTTGTCTTTATTTCAAGCATCACGAATGCACATTTTGAGGCTCCAATTTGTGACTTAAAGGTGTTACATTTTTTACACCTCTTCTGCCCAAATTTTCCATCTTAATCAAGTGTCATAAATGGAATTTTTCAAGGTTCCATTTGTGATTTATGGATCTCACGTTAAGAGGTCCCCTTCATCTCTAAAATGAAAAAAGAAATAGCACCAAACTGAGAGGTAGCAGCATAAACAATAATAGATTTGTGAATGAGAAATAAAAATTTCCTAAATTCATAGGAATTAATGGATAAATCTCAAATTGATCAAGTGGGCTATTTATGGTGTCAAGTGGGCTGTTGGCAATGTTTGGATTCACCTCCGAGGTTCCTACTACATTTTGAATAATACAATTATTATTATTATTATTTATTGTGTACATACGAAATACAAGAATTTGGCTGTCTAATATTCCTTTGCCGAATAAGTCACGTTTGTCCCATTTATAAGTTCAATTCGCTACCTTTGAAGATGTCACATTCATGATGGTTTTGATGACCAAAGTCCTTC
>CANYCX011132322.1:0-27903 GCA_948193385.1 Breynia disticha f. nivosa | reverse complement strand
CGTGAACATGATTGTTTAAATGTTCGTAAATAGACTCATTTATTTGATGATACATGAGTGGCATAATTAATAATTTATTTTATAACTTATAGTTTTATATATACATAGTTTGTAAAACATTGTGTTAAATAATAAAATAGATACATATTGTGTCTTATGTATAGTTAATAAATTATCTAATAATAGAGTTATAGTCTTATTCATAGGTCAACATAATATTTTTATTGTTTTAAATTATTTTTAAATATTTCAAATAATAAAATAAATACATATTGTATTTTATGTATAGTTAATTTATCTTGTAATTTATAGAGCTATAGTCTTATATATAGGTCTGTATATTATTTGAAATGTTTTAAATTATTTTTAACTCTTTTAAATTATAAAATAGATACATGTTGTATTTAATGTGTAGTTAATAATTTATCTTATAACTTGTTACATATATTTATATAATATTCTTTCAAAACTCATGAACAATATTATTTAAGAGCTTGTAATAGACTCATGAACATGCTCATTTAGAGACTTGTTTAAAATGTTCGTCTTAGGCTCGTAAACAAAAGTTCGTTTTAGGTTCGTAAACAGAAGTTCGTTTTAGGCTCATAAACAGGCTCGTTAGCTCGCGAGCTTTAAATGAGCCGAAATTAAACAAGAATTTGTGTTCGATAAAAAGTTCGGCTCGAGCTCGAATTCATGAAATTTTGACGAATCGAGCTTGAACATTCCAAAATTCAGCTCGAATCGACTCGATTACAGCCTTACTTCCTCTCAACAATCAGGGGTGAACAACAAAGCTAACGAACTAAAATAACTACAATTATAAGAATGTCGCAGCTCTAAAATAACTATAATAATGAAAAGTGGAGTACAAGGGGAAGGGGTCCTATGATGCTAGAATATCTGTCAAGGATTGCTTCACAAGGGAGGAAGAACTAAAGGTTTCTTCCATCTTGCTGTCGTTTTTTGTTTTTGACGCCAACAGACGAGTGTAGGCTCCCTATAAAGCCTATGATTATATTAAACATGAGCCATCTGGTCCGTCCTGGCAATTCTTTTCTTTTCATCTAGGATGGTCAGAGAGGGTTGCTTAGGCTGGTCCCCTTGCACTAAGATTAAACCTCCCCCTGTGCACAATGAAGGAAACTTTTCTATAGCATCTGTAGCTCACTTTTACATCACACACTTGCTCTATTGTATAGAATAGAATAGAGACATAAAAGGTAAAACAGCTATGCAGATGAGGGGATTAAGGCAGGCAGCAACACCAACTTCATCTTTCACCACCACATCATTTACTCCATATATGTCTACTACTAATCTCATGCATCATGCCCCAATGTAGGGTCCAAACCACCCACAAAAAACAACAGCACAAAGCGGCATAAGCAATATTGAAGGGAATTACCTAGAGATCCTATTCAATGAAATCTCATTGCTTCTTACTAGGAGAACAATACGGTTGGTAAATCAAACATGCTGTTGCACTTCACCACACAAATTAGGAATTACAGAAGCATCAAGTCTTAAAACAGGGAAAATATTTCAAACCCGGCATATAAAAGATTAAGATTGATCATTTAAATAGTGTCTAATTATTACATCGATGAAATTACAATAACATCTGACATCTACTAAATGACCTACAGAATTTACAGATCTCAACCAGATTACAAGGACAAGTCAATAAACTTGCATTAATGCCCCAAAAACTACTCATACAGCAGAAGGGTTCAGCTGCATATAATCCAAACAATGGTAATGGCTCAATAGCTGTAAAGAAAACTGAAAAAGTTTCATTCTAAATGTAAAAACTGCTGAATATAATAATTGGCGGTTTTCAACTACAAAACTTTTGTCAATTGGGAAAGAATTTTTGCCAAAAAACCATCTGTACCGGTTCCTAGCTTCTTGAACAATTTATGGCGCTCATGTGTGCAACCAAGAGTTCGTAAATATCTGCTGCTTTAGGACGATCAACAGGATTTTTCTCGGTACATTTATGATATAAGTCAACAAGAAATCTCAGTGTCCCTGATTCCACAGGCCCCTCACCTGACAGTGCTGTGCTTGCATTGGGATCGTTTTCAGGCAACAGCGATTCCAGCTCATTGCTCAGTTCAGGTCGTTTGCCCATCTGTTTATAACAAAAAAGAGGGGAACAACATAGAGCTTAGAATGCATGCATTTAAGTTATGAATTGTAACTAAAATAGTTACAGAATCCACAAAATAGATACACATTTATGTACAATCAAATAATAGCTTAGAATCCGCAAAATAGATACGCATTCATGTACAAGTAGGTCAGTTACAACTAACGCGATCCTGAATTGTGTTTGTATACCAGGAACTACACTACAATATTTCTTTCAAAATACAAACCTGGAGAAGTTCGTGTATTTGTAATTCAGGTAGCCCTGAGTAAGGAACTTGTAAAGTTAACAATTCCAAAAGAAGGCACCCATAAGACCAAATATCTACCTCCTGAAATAACATAATCAATTGTTCAGGAAAAGCTGAAGCCGCAATTATAGGAAAGGTATAGGCACTATACAATTCTTTAAAACATGAGGAATGCAGCAGTGAGAACAGCATAAAATGTCAAGTCACATATCTTACCAGGCCATATATTTCGCGCTTATGCATTGCTTGAAAAACCTCGGGGGCCATCCAACGAGGTGTTCCAACACAAATGTCAGGAGGTGGAATCCCTCTATGAGCAATACAACAAGAATGCAACGGAGACCTGAGAGGAACAGCCCTGTCAAAATCACAGAGCTTCACGACTGGCATTCCATGAGTCTTTTCAAAATTCTGATCTAGCAACACATTTTCACTTTTAATGTCACGGTGAATTATATGTTTTGCATGTAATTCTGCCAAGGCACTTGCAATATCCCGAGCAATATACAATATCAAGTCAACAGGTACATGCTTCTCCCTCCTTTTAGACAACTTTTCTATGTAACTCTGTCCGTTAAATAGAAGAAAAAAAGAGAATCCATAAATGAGACAATAAAGCAACTAAATGTCGATATCACCAGCAAAACAAAAAGGTAGAAAAAGTAACTATTACCTTTAAAGAACCACCTTTAACATACTCCATAAGAATTACTGATTGGAAAACACGGCGATTTGGGTGTCCATCTTCTGAAAAAATCCACTTTGAAGATATCTGGTGACCATACATTTCAACAATGCATGGATGTTGTAAAGCGCCTAAAATTCTAACTTCTCCAAGGCAATTATACTCAAAATTCTTGATTTCATCCACTTGTGTTTCAGATAACTCTAAGGTACGAATCTGCATCAACCACCAATACAGAAATCAATATACCATTATCTCAGAGTTCCAAACCAAAAATGAATAGAGGATGCGTTGAATTATCATTTGAGAAATGTTAACCTTTGCTGCAGCTTCGAAGGAGCCAAATCTGCAGCAAACAACTTTACTAGCATTGTTGGTTTCAATCCCGTCGCAATAGGAGAAGGAAGGAAAAGAACAGCCAGCACCGGGAACAATTTCAGTTGACAGAGGAACAGTAGTTCGGCTAAGCGGAATGTACCTGAAGTCAAGTCCAGGCACAGCTTATAAGATGAAATTGCCAAAGCAGACTAGAAATAGATTAGAAGGATAGGATATCGTTTCTATGAATTAATAACTTTTAGAATTTTCATAAATGCACTGTTTACTTTGAAACATTACAAAAGAAAATCAGCATGTGCTATATAGTCTGAAAATAACAAGAAAAAGGTATTGACATGCTACAGCATTGATCCATAACCAAATACGGAAGAAATCTCAAAAAAAAAAAACCACATATATGCAATTCAAAAAAATGAAAGCATAAACAATACAACAAATATTAAGTGATATGATAACCTGCAAAAGTATTCCGGATCTGTCTCCTCTCTAATATCACGCGGGTGACATGCATCCATCAACATTCGAACAAATGAATCACCTCTCTTGATAAGAACAATATTCCACGCATGAGGGATGAAATCCAAAAAACCCCTCACAAGTTCACATGGAATAGGGGGGTCCATTCGATCACATAGATACTGAAACAAGGAAAAATTTTACTAGTCAGGCAAGCACATGGTATGAAGACCACGTTTAAACATGCAATCAAATAAAGTACAAAAGGAAATATACCTTCATTAGCAAGGCCCTGTGCCTACAGATGCCAAACTGTAAAGTTCCTATAGGAACTATGATGGAATGTCGTCTACCTTTAATAGAGCGCAAAGATTTCTCACAAAGATCACTCAGGATAACATCTCCTTCAGAATTCAATGTTTGGTTGGTAGATGAGCTAAAACTGTTCTTATTTCCCGTAGAACAAGTGCAAACAAAAGGCTTCATGTAGTTTGAACCAGACACAGCTTTTCGTGTCCTTTCAACAGTGGCATACCTATCACTGCCTCCAAAATGATCAGAAACAAATAGTGCGAGCAATGATGCAATCTGGAGGTTATTAGCACAATTTTTATTCGCACAGCCAGTAAGTCTTTTCACTAGAGCTTGAGCAGAGAGAGTTATAGCATCTAACTCCTCGTCCTTCTCCCTAAAGCAGATAAGAAAGCAATTTAAATTACACAAACGTTCACGAGCAAAAAAATAATTCTGGCACCGATGATAATATGTTTATGGTGGCAACAAACCTGTCCATAAGAATGACCTCACGCGAATCAAGGTCAAATACATGATCATAACTTTTTAGCCGCATGAATGGGCGATTGCGTCCAGCATCATAAAAGCCATCTGGTAGATAGTCTTCAGTGCTACAAAATGAGATATCACTGTACTTAAGAGATAAACCTCTACTATTTTTCATTGCTCGTCGACATTTGCAAGGTTTTGGATTATCAAGATCTACATCACATTGCCTCTTTGGCTTGTTCCCAACTTTAGATATTTCTGAAGATGAACATTCGCCTTGATTGCAAACGTCATTCTCTTTGTTAGACAAATTTTCATCACACAAAAAGCAATCATCTCCCGTGCCTTTATTTCTGCATTCAAGATTATCCAAAGAGCTCTCTTCGCAAACTCCAGCAGCTTTTGATTTGGTATTATCATCATCTACACTAATAAGCGCATCCTTCTCTTTAGCAACTCCAGAAAGTGTTTCTTTGTCACTTAAACTGTCCAAGTGTGTAACATCTGATGCACATTCTACACACTTCTCAGAGGTAATGAGATTCTGATTATCTGGTTTGCGCGAGTCACTTTTCTTCAACATCAATAAGTCACCATGCCCTTCACCTTTCCATTTCCTGCTGGTGTTTAAACGTTCTTGACGGGCTTTTTGTTGCAAATAATGTCGTCGTTTCCACCTCTTTCTCGGATTGCGAGCTGAAAAACATCTATTGTTTGATGAAGAGCTAGATAACTGGCAAGAATAGTGAGAACCTGCATAAATTCATGATAAATTAGAAAAACATTCATCCCAGATTACTCAAGTACACATACATCAAAAGAGATTCAGAATTGCCTACCTTTATGAGTATAGCTTTCGTCTTCATCCTGAATAGAGGATTCATACACTTCCATTTCAACTGACGAACTGATGAAGTCATCATTTGACAAGTCCTTGTCATTCCCCTCCAAGTTGCAGCATATCCATGAAGGAATTTGGCAACAACTGAGAAGCTTATTGTTCTTTAATAATTGAAGTAAGAGTAAATAAGCATGTTAGGGTACAAATTCAAACACTGATGCACAGAATTATAATTAATGCCAGTAAAGTTAGTGACAAAATTAACAATAAACTATTCAATATTATGGTATATTAAAAATTGAAACTGATCAACCTTGTGAAAAACCAAATAAACATGTTATAATAATACTGAATTTTAAAATTCTAAAGCTGACTCAAGTCTTTCAACCTAAAATTATAAATTAGCCAAAAGCATAACCAAGCACAAGTAGAGTAATGACTGAAACATTTCTTCAAAATATACCACAAAAATACATACATGCCACAAATGCCTACAGAAAACATTTCTTGTTGTGAAAGTACCTGGAGATGTAAGTATTGTAGGCTAGGCATTTTTCTGAGGTCAAGAGACCCTAGTGATGTCAACCTATTATTTGACAAATCCAAATCCTCCAATCTTTGCAGCGAGGTCAAACCTGAAGGTACCTCCACTAATTTGTTATTAGCAACTTTCAGCGAAATCAATGAACTTAAATAACAGACTTCCTCCGGTAAAATCTTAATCTTGTTGAAGGAGAGATCCAAATACTCCAATTTATCTAGGCATCCAATTTCTGAAGGAAGATATCTGCACATAAACAAGAAACATCAAATCAGGCGCTTTCGGTTTTTCTACACAAATCACTGCCTGCAGTTAATAGGGCCACAACCTACAATGCACTAAACTGAAACAAGAATTACTAACTTATGGCTTAAAGTCAACAACCCTTTCCACAAAACCAGTAATCAAACACAAAACTAATAAACTAACAAGGCATGAAGCTTTACTAACAATCAACCACCCAAGAAGACAAAATCAATAACCCTTTAGCAAAAACAGTAATCAAACACAACTAATAAAAGCATGAACCTTATAGCATCTATTAACTCACTAAAAAGCTTAAAATCAAAAACCCTTTTCGCAAAACCAATAATCAAACTTTAAGCCAAATGAACGATCAACCATGCATCAACAATTAAGTAAAAACGTTTAAAATGAACAACTAGTTTTGACGAACCAATAATCAAACTTGAAACCAATAAAGCAACAAACTTAAATGAACAATTGAATAACTAAATCAAACTTGAAAACAATAAAGTAACAACCTAATATGAACAATAGAATAACTAAAAACAATTATATCCACAACCCATTTCACAAAACCAACAATCAAACAAAAAACCAAGAAATTACTAACTTTGAGCAAACAATTAACTAACTTTAAACACTAAAATCAATAACCAAAATGCAAAACTAACAGTCAAACAGGAACCCAAATAAAGCACGCACTAACCTAATCGAAAAGTGACAAACAGAGAGCTTTGTGAGGAACTTAAGCCCGGCAATCTCACTCAAAATGGTAAATACGGAAGGCCGAAATGGAGCTTTCGAAAGCTCAAGCTCTTTCAACCCATTCAACTTACCCAAATCCCACCCATTCAAACCCGGCGTGGTAATTTTTACTTGCAAACATTCCAATCCAACCAAACTACCCAGTTCCACCGGAAATAAATTAACTTCATTCCCAAAAAACTTCAACGTCTTCAAATTTTTAATTCCACCGATCGATTTAGGAACTAAATTAAACGAATTCTTATACAAATACAGCCCATTTACCATCTCATCCGACTTTTCTAACATATTGAACTCGAAATTCTTACCAGAAACGTCAAGAATCAATTTATCGTCATTAATGTCGTCGCCTTCGACGTTCTTTCCTTTTACGACGTCGTTTTCGAGATTGTTTTCGGGTAATTTGGTGGAATTGGGCTTTTCAGCAATTTCAGTGGGGTTTGAATCGGATTCAGCCGCACTTGAGACCTTCATTGGTTAAAATTTGGAAGATTGTAATTGAAGAATTCTTCAAGTGTTTAATTTTGGGAAATTAAAAAAAAAAAAAGATATTTTACGGTAGAGTTAGGATGGAAGAAAAATAGGAATATGGAGAAGTGTAGGAATGAAGAAATGAGAAGAGATGGTAACTTTTCCGGTGATGGGGGCGGAGAGAGGAGAAAACCCTAGAATTCAGTTTAGGGAGAAAGTAAAGAGAGGAGAGGAGAGGAGGCAAAAATTGAATTAAGAAAGTTTTGTTTGAAATTTGGTTTAATTTATATACTAAATAGTCCTAACCTTATAGTAATTAGTCAAAATTACCGCTTACATTCTTGCCACGTCGGAGTAAGGTTGGTGAATTTTAATATGAAAAATATTTTTATAAAATATTTTATTGATTTTATTAAAATTATTTAAATTTATTGACTCGAAATAAATTTTCCATAACAAAATTGCTATTTTCTAAATACAATAATGAATTTAAAGAATATAAATGTGAAACGTAAATGAGAAGGAGAGAGTAGGCACATTTGACTCTTCATCCACTTTAGCTCTCGTTGGTGTTGGTCCTATTAAGTTCTCTCTACCACTTCATTATAGTTATTTATTTTTGTTTTGATGACAAAATTTTAGAAAATGAATCGGATTAATGTATAAATTAAGTGCAGAAAGTTTAAAAAAAAATTTGGTGAATCAGCAAATCAAAGTTTATGTGTCTCTCATAATATCGCTACAAAGTTAGAGACCAAATCTTACACCCTCAGTATACTCGTTAACATTCTTTTATCGATGAATATAGAAGAATAATTATTTATTTTTGTGTTCACATAATCATCCTCCACTGAGTCATTTGAGGCTCCTTTTAGGGTGGTGGAATTGTTTCTCAGGTACTTAATTATGGAAGGAGAGGTTATTGGTTGCTTTATTACAAAACATGGTTTTTCATAACCTATTCATTTTGAATGTTGGCATAAAAGTTAGGGCAAAAGTTGTTTGTGGAATTAATTATTGGAAAGCATAACCATCTCTCTCTCTCAGCGTCCCTTCCTCAACTATATTCAATATATATTACTCTCACCGTCTTATAAAGGTAGGCATAGTTTAATTTTAACGATATGTAAGAAATTAGTAGTTGTGGCAATTAAATTTAGTTAAATTATGTATTATTATTATTATATTCTTAAAAAATTTTATTGAAAAATATCACCATTAAAAAAATTATTTCATAAATAAGGGTAAAAATGTCAATATATTTATCATAAATGAGTTTAAAATGATAAGTATGCTTATATATTAGGACACTATATATAGAAAGTATGTCTATTTTTAAGGGATAGAAAGAATATAAATTAAGTAGATGGATAAACAAAATCAGAAGTCTCAACTTTATGGCATCATTGTTGTGGTCAACCAACTTTTGATCCATAGTTGATGTTGTTAAATTCCAATGAAAAACGAAGTTTTTTTTTTCATATTTGTATATACGGTAGAAAAATTTTAAATTAATAATTTGATTAAACTATAAAAATGAATAAATAGATCCTTGCATATATTTTTTTCCCCTCAAAATAAGAAGATTCATGTCGATAATTCGTATAATACATAATTTTGTTCTTAAATTTTCAAAAGAATCGATGTCAGCCATCTAAGAAATGTTGAAACCATGACTTATTTTCAACAAATGTCCAGTTACACGGACTGACCAGTCATTCTTGAAAATGAAGGGACAAAATCCTGCATTATGTAAAACTAGAAGGACGAAACAAAACAAAAGAAAGTATTCGCAGTCTCGGATCTGAACTGTTTCTTCAATTGAATTTTACAATTCAACAAGTCCGAATTCCCGCCTTATTTACACACTCCGTTAAAATTCAATTCAAATTCTCTAACTCACAAAACAACCAAACAAACAAATCACATTTTCCCCAACTACTCATTCAAAATGCTCGCTACACTCAAGTAATATAACTTCAATTTCGTTGTCTCTCTTCACTTTTTTCTTCTAATTTTACGTTTGATTACAGATCTAATTGTTGCCTCGATGTTTTTAGAGCTGAAGAACAGTCTCAGTTGCAGCTCGTTCAACGCGAAGAGATCGATGATGAAGAAGAGTTATTTGAAGCGATCGATAAGTGTGAGTTACACACGTGATCTTTTTATTTATTATTTTCAATTCTCTCGCACTGAAATTCATTTATCGTTTAATTGTTTCGAATTACATTTGTGTTGAATTAATGATCATATCTGATAATAATCCTTGCTATTCTATTTCTGTGCGTTAGTTATGAATTCCTCTTCTCAGTTTTGTTTACTTTTCTTATTTACCTTTCTTTGAATAATCTTTGTTTACATTAATCATAAATATCTGATAATAAATCCCTTTTCTACATGTTTTTAACATGTCTTTTTTTAGAAAATATTAACATGCTGTCTTATTTCTTGAGTGATAGCTAGTAATCAGTTTTGACTTTAAGTATTAGTTGTGATTATACGTTTTTTAATCAAATTATAAGGATTTATATAGTGATCGCACAAGGAATAAATTCCGGCGATGTAAAGAAGCTTCAAGATGCTGGGATCTATACCTGCAATGGCTTAATGATGCACACAAAAAAGGTATAAACATTTCTAAATTCGATTAAACTGGAATTCGCGAGTCGTTCTCTAAACTGTGTTGTTTTTCAGCAATTGACAGGTATAAAAGGATTATCGGAGGCTAAAGTTGATAAGATCTGTGAAGCTGCGGAAAAAATAGTTGTAAGAACACTACAACAGTAATAATTGTAACAATAAATGATTCGCGTGTAAATTTGTTCCGATTGATGTGATTTTATTTTTATTTGACGTTTTCAGAATTTTGGTTATATTACGGGAAGTGACGCTTTGCTTAAAGTAAGCTTGTGTTTCTGTTGCTTTTTTTACTTTAAAAGATCAAAAGATACTGTCCGTTTGAATGATTAGATCTTTTAGTTTTTTTAATGTTACTGAAACTGATAAGTAGTTTTTGTTTGTTTGTATGTTTTATTTGTAGAGGAAGCAAGTGGTTCGTATTACAACTGGAAGTCAAGCTCTTGATGAACTTCTAGGAGGTTGTTCTGTTCACTTGTCGACGCATTTGTATAATTTGATGCTGTTTATGTGTAATTAATGCATTTTTTGGTTAATTTGAAAAGGTGGGATTGAAACTTCGGCAATTACGGAAGCTTTTGGTGAATTCAGGTGAGAACAAATGTGCCATGTAATGTTTTGCTTACCCTTTTTGCCTTTTAAGTGTATATGCGTGTAATTGGGATTGCTTAACTCACCATTTCAACATTCAGGTCTGGTAAAACACAGCTCGCCCATACACTTTGCGTTTCAACGCAGGTATATGAATTTCTGTGAAAATTTGTTTTCTTGTTGGAACTGAAGTTTGTCCCTTTAGATTTGATTCATCAAACAGTTATTTTTTCAAATTTAAAAACCATAGAGCTGAGTGACTAGCTAGTTTCAGAAAATGAGCAATGTGATTGCTTTTGCAGCTTCCTACAAATATGCATGGAGGGAATGGGAAGGTTGCTTATGTGGACACTGAAGGAACATTGTATGTTCACTGTTAACCATTCTATCCCTTTTTGTTGAATATTTTCACCCACTAATGTTAGTGTTCTAATTGATGAACTGTATTTGCTTGTAGTCGACCAGATAGGATTGTGCCAATAGCTGAAAGATTTGGCATGGATCCTGGAGCTGTTCTTGACAATGTAATAACCAGTTTCTATTGCCAGTAACTAAATAATAGAGGCACATTGATATTTCAGGTCTCATTTTCTTTCTTTTTCAATGTGATAGATCATATATGCTCGTGCATACACATATGAGCATCAGTACAATCTGCTTCTTGGTCTGGCAGCAAAAATGTCTGAAGAACCATTCAGACTTCTGGTGAGTGGTTCCCTGAGAATTTAGAGCAGGGTATCAATCTTATGGGGCTTTGGTGTACTGAAGCTTGCATGTATCTATGAATTCAGATTGTGGATTCGGTGATTGCTCTCTTCAGAGTGGACTTTACTGGAAGAGGAGAGCTTGCTGAGCGTCAGGTAAACTCCTAACACCATCTAGTTGATAAACTAATGTTTGCAACGCATAGAATATTTGCAACTTCCTTGTAAAGTTGTAATAACATAAATGTTTGCCAATTACAGCAAAAATTGGCACAAATGCTTTCCAGATTGATAAAGATTGCCGAGGAATTTAATGTTGCAGTTTATATGACTAACCAAGGTATCTAATGCTCTAAATATTAGTGTTAGGCAAAAGACAACATCATGACAAGTTTTCTCTCCATTTTGTTATGCATGTGTATTGGTTATAGCTAACGGAATTACTTCCCTTCCTCATCGACATGTGACCATCCCCTAGTCTTAAAATTTGCTGATTTCTGAGATAGATCAGCTGATGTTAGTGTTGGATTGCTGGTTTCAGTCATAGCTGACCCAGGTGGTGGAGTCTTCATATCTGATCCAAAGAAGCCTGCCGGAGGTCATGTTCTTGCCCATGCAGCCACAATCAGATTGATGTTCAGGAAGGGCAAAGGGGAACAGCGTGTCTGCAAAGTGTTTGATGCGCCAAATCTCCCCGAGGCTGAAGCAATATCCTTAATTATGCCATAACCGAATAGTTACAAGCATAATCCAACGGTTTACTCTCTTTCAATTGAATTAATTATATTTTGCCAGAGTTCTCCTTGACAGATGACACGTATTTCAGATAACGCCAGGAGGTATTGCGGATGCGAAGGACTAAGCTTCACAACACCGAACAATACGAAGGAGAAATGAGTTTGCTTTGGTAGTTACATGTTTTTACGGTTGTTGGATACCCACCTAACCTTGCACATCATGCTTATAGCTTTGTCATTCTAGTTATACGGTCTTTGTTAAATAATACGTTAGGAAGGATAGAAATCGTACTATATTCCACGATCAAGGTGTAAGTAGTCATTTATATACTTGGATGCAGATGCCAACCGGGATTCCTTTCTCTTGATTGAGCTTTACCAATCATCAGATCGTGCATTTCAAAAAGAATGATGACTGAAAAATTCGGAATAGAGGAAGATAAGTTTGTATGCACACAACATTAATACAGAAGACTCAGTTGCTTCGAGGTCACGGATTGGGATTCGTACATCGTAATCCCTTTCTAAAGTCTCTGTAGCAAAACTTCGTGAGGTTGAAAAACTCGAATACATCCGAAGGAAAGAACATATAAAATCCTTTACAAACGTAGATCTTATTTCATGTTATACCATACTAAAGTCTTGCTTTAGTCTCTGATAAAAACCACACATGTTTCATTCTTCAGTAAACATCAAGAATACCAAGTCTGAGACATGCCAGTGCAGCAAAGTGAACATCGGAAGGCCAATAACTAAAAGAAGCCTGGCTGAAATGGGACATTAAGAACTCAATAGTTGGTGGACCAGTTGTAAGAACTATCAACTCTCGGCATGCCACTAGTTTCCTTCTTAGTCTGCTCATCCACCTTGAAAGTCGCGCCACATACTTCACCAGAACTGTCCACCCTAGGCACTGGCTTCAACTCATTCAGTGGGTGCTCATAACTCCTCAATCCTCCAGAAGATGTGAAGAAACAACCTGAGGAAAACAACACAATAATATCCAGTCAAATACTATTAACTATTAAAGTCTCATCTCCAGAAATCCATACTAGAAATTACCTTTTGGAAATGGTGCAAAAGATTTCCCACATCCCTTCTGAAGAATTTCAGCATCATCTGCTAGCACAAGATGGCCTTCAGCATCAGTTCCCCAGAAAAATGGCACACTTCCATCGGCATCCTGGAACAGAAAGCATCAGATTCAACAAGATTATACCACAGATGATATTGAAAATCAAATTAAGGAAAACATTATACAGAAAATACAGGTTGTTGTGTACTTACAGCAGCTATAAATGTGACCTTTGAAGTGCTATCATACAGAATGAAGGAAAATTTCCCCTGGATATCTCTCACAACCTGATCTGCAGGGTAAGGACCTCGGTCTCTGAGAGTTCTGTAAGCCTCAATCACAATAATCACCTCATTTGCAGTTTTGGTTAAGCCATACTGCTGCTTAAGAACAGCAACATTGTCAATGTGACCTTGGAACAAACAGAAAATGTCGTCCACAACAGAAAATAATCTGCCATGAAAAAAAAGATGCCATTTTTAAGATTTAACATTAGTAATAACACCAACAATCACTCACAACAACAAAGATCATCAAATCAACAAACCATAAAGCATCAAAATTTACTCCAATTCCAAAAAATTCCACAAAACCCCACATAGATCAAATCAAAACCCAGATCACAAAGCACAAACAAAAACAATCCCAACGAATAAAGATCAAAATTTTCCACCACCAAAACCAAAAAAAGGACCAAACTTTAGAAGAAAACACAAATGGGAAAACATAGAAGAATACCTAGGAAGAAGAGGGTTTTGTTTATGAAGAGAATAAGCAAGAAAACCAGAAGTGCCAAGATTAACGGTGACAGAACCAGGATGAACTTCGCCGAACCGTTTGGCCAAAAAACCGTCTTTCAAAGCAGACGACGCCGTTTCAGTGTGGGGACTTTGAAGTGCTTCTGGGGACTTCGCAACTGATTTGTCGAAAACTGCCAACATGATTTGATGTTTTCAGGAAATGGTAGTTCACTTTCGTATTGATGTAAGATAACAAATGAAAAAGAGCAAATAACAGAGATTGTGAAACATGTTAAGATTGGTTATTATATAGTGGAATTTCGTGGGTCTGCCACGTGGATCACCGTGAGCGTCAATTTTCATTATCAGGTTTTTTTATCCGTGATTATCCATTATTATCTTAATTTTCGTTGTCCATTTTGTAATATCAATTCTGATAATTTCATTATCCTTTAATGTTCTGCTTTCCGACAAAAATGGTAAGATTAATCAGTTTTTTTTCAGGAAACATTGATTCTTACAATGTTTCATAAAAAAAAAAAATGTTTGAAGTGTAAAGTAATTAAAATACTTACAATCTGTTATTTTATTTTTTTAGATAAAATCTTTTTTGCCTTAAATAAAGAACCCATCTTAGTCACCCAGGACCACAAGCAATTGCCACTTTCCAAATGATCCTTCCCTTAGAATACGCGTGCCACTCCACATCATCATTTATTACTACAATTTGTATTTTCCTCAATTTAACCTGAATGAAAAATCTCAACTTGATGAAAACGAACATATTAAATTTGCACTCTTAGTTGACTCCGTTAAATCAACAGAGGCTGTGTTGATTGTAAATGTGGAGAATCTTCTCAAATCCACGAGTAGTTAGTGGGAGGGACGGTAATTGATGAATCTAGGTGCTGAAAAAACGTCTAACCAGAACAAAAGTCAAGAAGTGAGGCACGTAATAGTCACACCCAACACATCTCGCCTCACCTTCAATATTCATTCCTTCTTATCCAAACTGTACTGCCCAAAGTCGGTGGTTAAAATATTTACAACTTGAACGAAACATGCTCTCATGCTATTAAACGGGCTGCGTTCGAATTCTGTGTACGTAGCTGCGTTAAAACTCGGTTGAGGAAGCTTTGCCGCCCTTGTGTTCCTGTCCGGCTTAAACGAGAATTAGTCTGAGATGCCCAAAATACCTCGTGGTTCAGACAAAAAAACGACATAATACGAATGACATGAATTTAACTTCAGTAATATTCATGTCTAAATAATATTTAATAAAAAATAATTAATTCAATTATAATCATTATAATATACATACTTTTGGCATTTCAATGTGCCGAGTCATCATAATAATCTAAGAACATAACCGATGAGTCAAACCATTCAATACGAAATTAAAACATAACATAAAACAATACAAATATTTGCAATGCATTTCCTGACTTCACAGTTCGAAGATTCTAAGAAATTTGGGATATTATCCATCACCACAAAGACGAAAACTTACTCATACTCAATTCCACAGCAGACCAAGATCTTAATTTCCCAAAATATATTTTTCTTGTTTCTTTGTATCTAAAATTTTAATCTTCATTATGATCTGAATGCCAAAAGAGAAGTAGTATGAACCAACAGTGTGTACTGTGTGCAAAAAAAGCTATTCTGAGCAGAGTTAGAACAGTTGATGCAGTTATAATTTAAACATGTAGCTCAAACCCGGTTGTATCCTACTGACTTGCTGAAGAGGCGACGGATGTACATGACTTGGAATGCACTTACCACTGCCAGCAGCAAATACTCTCCGACTGTGTAGCCAATTACACGCTTTCTTGTGCTCTCATTTGCTGCAAAATTTCAAACAAGAAGAACTTGCTACATGTTTAACTGACACGAATCGTCAATAACATCGTTGTCGTTAATTTGTAATAACGGAACGAATGCAGCACTAAACAGAACAGATTATGCACTAAACAGTCTTTTGCTGAAATTCCATAGCTGAAAGTGTTTACGCATGCAGAGCTGAGAGCACAACTGCATATTATACAAATGCAATTTTACGAGCAAAGAAAGAGAAGCGATGCTCCGAAAAAATTAACTTACTGTGGCGGTGGCGAGAACCACGTGCTTTCAGGTATTTTTGCTCAGATGTAACACTCTCCAAAGCTTCTCTGAGCTCAGCAATTTTAACATTAATTGGGTCCAAGTGCTCTGTAAGAGAGAACACGAAAGGATCAAAACAAAGCTTCATAAAAACTCGAACACATTTATTTTTATTTCCCTACTAGAATCAATGTCTCCAAACACAGATTTAATTCTATTGAGCAGAGAAAGCAATGCAGATTCCATAATCAAGGGTGTAATCTATTTCACGTATCACCCAGAAAGATCCAGATTAACAGTATGAGCATACTCAAATAATAAAACAAACAAGGAAAAAAGTACCATCTTTGGCAAGATCATGCTCATTGGGAATGTGGCCAACATGAATGTGGAAAGAAACAGTCTCCGGTGTTGAGTAGGGATTATGGAAACAGAATTTGTACATTCCACTTCTCGGTGCCTTAAGCTCAAATTTATCTCCAGATGTTCCCTTCACATCATGAACTACATTACCTGCCGGAGATGAAACCTGAATCCAGCATTCATATCCCCAATATCAAAATCCACAATTCACACAGACAAGTCATGAAATACTATCTAAAAGCTAATAAATATCCCAATTCCTCCTTGCACTGTTTTTTTTTTCTAAAGAAACCCCAGCAGCTATGACTCAAACAACTAAATTGACAATTACCTCACAGTAATGCCAATGCAAACACAAACATGTCATTTAAAAATTATTACAAAATCCAAATCTGTGTCTGAATCTTCCATGAAAACCCTAATTAGCTCTATGAATTTGATCCTGTAGTCACCTCCATTGTTGAAACAACTAAACCTACAATTCTCACACAGCGATTCCCATATAAACCCAAATAAAAAGTCCTTTAAAAAAGCAAACTCATCAATCTCTCTCTAATTTTCGAACAAAACCCTAATCACCCGTGACTGATTCAACTAAATTCACAATTCCGCCAATCCAAAAAAAGCTAAATCCACAAGTCATAACATAAACACAAACAACATATAGTACAAAACCAAACCCAAATTCCAAATTTCAACCATTCACTTATTCTCAAACAAGCGAATAAAAACCTATATTCAAAGACAACAAAACCAATAAAAAAAGAAATTACGGTGAAATCAATGCCAGGGTGATCAGAACTCCAGAAAATATCGTGATCGACGACAACGAAATTTCCAGAAATGGTGTCGCCTTCATTAAGCACATATTCGTATACACGTTCGACATCATTTACTGTCACCGAGAGAGAAGAGATATGGCCCACCAAATTCATTAACAGAAATAATACTGCGTACATCTGTCTATTCTCCATCCATCTCTATCTCTTCAAGGGTTACACATTTTTTTGGGAGGAGTTTTAAATTTGGGTTTCGCTTTTTTTTTTTTTGGTTAGGTGGATACGACGTCGTTTTGGTAGTTTACTAAAGGAGAACTCTTGTGTTATTATTAGTCAGGGGGGAAGTGTTTAGTAAGATAAGACAATGTGATTTTCAAAGGTGAACGAACTTTAATTACTCTAATTTATTTTTGAGTATTACATGTTTAGTAACAACAATGAAAACTAATTATTGCATACTAAATATGATCCGTAAAAAAGACAAATAAATTTATTTTCAAAGGAGGAGAGTCGAGAGTGGATGCTCCGATAACATTCCGATACTTAAAATTTATTTTTGAGCATCAATTGCAAGAACACGACAAGAGAATTCATGGATTCTTGAACATCATGTAGGTGCCGGTGAAGGGGTATCAGCAAACTTGTAAGCGTACTTCAGGAACGAATCGTATTCTCTATATCCCCCGATTTCATCAACCGGCACAGCATCACTAATTTCTTTCAGATCCTCTGGTTTCAGCTTCAGGGTCAGTGATCCAATGTTATCGTCCAAGTGCTTAATCTTGGTTGTGCCTGAAAAACATGAACCAGCAAGCAAATCACTTTCAGTTAAATTTTTGGTACTTTACATGTTACACAGTAGTAACTATGGTGATATACCAGGGATTGGAACTATGTCATTTCCCTGATGGAGAAGAAATGACAGAGCTAACTGAGATGGAGTGCAGCCATGTTTTTCAGCTAAACTTGCAAGTCTAGCATAAATTTCCTTGTTTCTCTGTAAATTCTCTCCTGTAAATCTCGGATGCATAACCTGTGAAATGAAAAGCAGTTTAGTTCAGCAGAAATTCAGCAGAAACACACAAACACAAGTTTGCAAGTATAAAAACTACCAATAGACTCTGATCAGGCAAGTTTTCAACAACTGATTTCCCAGCAAAGAATCCGCGACCAAGAGGGCTATAAGCAACGATCCCGATTCCAAGCTCTCTGACCATGAAAGTGGTAATATGAGCAGTATGCTAAATCTTTCTACATGAAAACATATGTAAATCTTGGCTCACCAAACCTGCAAACAGGGATTATGTCATCTTCAATTTCTCTGCTCCAAAGTGAGTATTCCATTTGAACTGCTGTTATAGGATGGACGGCATGTGCTCTTCTTATGGTATCTGCACTTGCTTCAGATAAACCAATGTACTTTATTTTTCCCTCATGTACTAGCTTTTTTAGCTCCCCCATCTGCAACAATCATTCACAACTCTATCTGAATAAGAACTCCAGTAGTGATACATGAAACAATGTTCATAAATCTTACGGTATCTTCTATTGGCACTGAAGAATCGATTCGGTGTTGATAATACAGGTCAATGTAGTCCAAACCAAGACGATTGAGACTAGCTTCACAACATTGCCTCACATATTCTGGTGTACCATTGACCTTGAATTGAAAACCTTCTAAAGCAATAATTCCAAACTTTGTTGCTAACTGAATTTTTTCTCGAGGAAGCTGCTTCAAAGCCTGATGACATCTTTCACTTAAAATATTTTTAAAAAAAATCTATTTGGTCCATAGATTAATACATTTGAAGCAATTCAATACCTTTCCAATCATGATCTCATTATGATGATTATCTCCATACAAATCTGATGTGTCAAAAAATGTGATACCTCTTGAAAACACTTCCTTCAATGTTTCACATCCAGCTTCATGAGAGAGTGGTGCATTGTATACTCCAGAGAGACCTGCACAGCCAAATCCCAATCTCGAAACCTGCAAATCGTTTTCTAAATAGCATAATCTACTCCACAATTCACACTGCAGTTAATGTCTAAAGTTGCCAACAACCAATTTTTTGGTTGAACCCATAACAAAAAGAAAACAACATAGTTTTCTAACTAGCTTCTAATCCTGCAATTTAAGATAAAGATTCAATCTTTTTAACGTTCTTATAATACACAGCATGACAGAATCATCTCACTAACAATCCATCATGTGTCTTCAAATGGGATCAATAACTCAGTCGGGAAGTGCTGATACTAATAAATTGCAAATAAATTCAAAAAAAATGACAGCAGAAAAACTGCATAATGTTTGTATCTGCAACAGAGCTGTAAAACAATCATATGGTATTCACATGTAACAGAACTTTATGGACACAGTAACAAAAGTACCTCTAGGCCTTGAGTGCCTAGTTTCACCTTTGGAATCTGGACTTGAGATTTGTGTTCCATTCAAGAGCTGAAAGATGACTAAATCAGAAGATACTTTGGGAAGAAAATGAGTGCTGACAGAAAGTTGATGTCACAGTTCAATTTTTTACTTAAAAATGGCTAAAAAGGGCATGAAGATAAGGATGCAGCATCAAATTCTCGTAGTGTGATTTGTGGAAGGTGCCACTTGTATTTGTTTATGATTTTGTCTTGTTTGTTGCGATTGGTTTATTCTGCAATTCACCTGAATTTGACATGTTACCTACATACACTACTGGTGTTGCTCATACATTAGTAATGTCCTCTTGTAGTTATATATGTTTAGAGACCAGTGGCTGGCGAAACTAAAATCGGACTTGACCGGTTTCGACGATTCAGTTTCAATTTCGGTTTGATTTTTCATGTATTGTTAGGAGTGTTTAATAATTAAAATTAAATACTTAATTAAAAAATAAATATTAATAATTTTAACTAATTAATAGAATAAATCAAAATGAAATGCTACTTTATCTCTAAAGTTAAAAATTCAACTTAAAATTTTAATATTAATAAGAATATGCCATGATTTCAAATCTTTGTCAACGAGATGAGTTATATGGATAGGTCGAGTGTATTAGACCAGATCAAAGTTTATTTCACTTGCTAATTCGATATGATTCGACACGAAGTTAAGTAGCTTTGGGTTAGCATAAATGGATTTCGGTCGTAAATAAATTGACTCGTTTATGATCCGTTAAAAATTTAGTTAAACGGGTAAATTCGATACGACCTGATTACGACCCCTTATGACCTATTAAAAATTTATTAATAATTTTATGAAATAAAATATTTAAAATATATACAAAAATTTAATATAAAAATATGAAAAAAAAGAGACCATATATTTTAAAAAAAAGAGATCTAAACATATATTAGATTTAAATTTTATGCAATAGATGTTAAATAGCTTAATTTTTAATTTATTTTAACATGTTAACCCATATAAATAAATAGGATAATTCGTGTTAATTAAACCAGTTGATCGTGTTAGTAAATTTTTCTATCGAATATCATTATTTATGACATAACATAAAAAATTTAAATTTGTGTCATTTATGGTGTCTAAACGTGCACGCTTAATCGCATTTTTGAGTAAAAAATTGTCAGTTTTATCTTATTGTGCCAGTTAAATTGGTCAGCCCGCCAACCTGTTTATTAAACTGGTCGGGTTTGAATTTCACTTTCTAACTCGTTTATTAAATAAGTCGGATTTGAATTTAGATTAATCATGTTAACAAATCACATTAACTCGACACAAACCTAATCCGTCAACTTGAATTGTCAGGTCTAGAGTGTATGTTGTGGTTTTAATGGGCCTATCATTCATGTAAAATCTCAATAATTAGGATAATTACATAGATAACAGCTTTTAATTATGGTGTGCAATTTTACAGATAATTTTCTAATTTATCACTTTTTCAAAATTAAACTTTCACATTTTTTTTTTGAAAACTACCAATTAACTCCTATAACTGCTCTATATAACTTCCAAAGTTGATATAATTGAATTAGTTTTAATGGGCCTATTATTCCTGTAAAAATCTTAAAATAATTTTACATCAGTTGATTTACGTATGCGGTAGTTTTGAAATGTATTTTTTGTCTGAAACACGAAGTATCTTTGGCATCTCAAACTAATCCTCGTTCAAGTCAGACATGACTAGAAGAACTTGAGATCTTTGTTTAAATTAAAATAATCTCAGGTCAGTTAACCTACTCGTTCGGTAGTAGTTCTCAAATATATTATATTAATTTATAGTTAGTTGCTTTTGACAAACACACAATGGGAGTAAACTAAATTTAACAAAAGTTACGTGTCAAACCAATGTGGTAAAATCGTGGCTCTTGTTTTACCTCTACATCTAGAAAGTACTAGTCCTACTCACCAAACTGGAAACCTAGAAGAACGTCTTTGAACTGAAACACTTGTGAAGAAGCAACTATCCACGTAATCCATTCCCACATATGTGGACAAAACACCTACTATCAACGTTCCAAAAGTGTACATGCACGACGTGGAACCTCAAATATCCTCACCTCTCTTTCCTTACTTGGCTATATAAACCTACCACTTCCAGCAATGTTGTATCATTCAAGTTGATATCAAGCAAGTCGCACCTCCAAAACCTTTAAATTATCACTCTTCTCTAATCCTTCGTGTTCCTTTCTAGTACAAAGAGATTATTCAGAGACGTAAACTTAGGTTATTAGTTGTGAGAAAGTAATTATGGCCACAATGACAGTAACTCAAGCTATACTAGCTAGGCCAGTTGCAGCTCCTGTGGGTAAGGCAACAATTAGCCTTACCTTTCCTGCAAGCCGCATGGGTCGTCAGATTCCTAGGAAGGGCGGCATGATTGTGCGAAGCATGGCTGAGGTACGTGTTTAATTAGTCTGACATGCTAGCCACGTTTAGAGGATATTTAGAGATACTTACGCTAAACCGTTTGTTGAATTTTTCAGGAAGATCGGAAGAAGGAGCCTGGTAAAACTACTCCTACCCCTTCTGAACCCCAATCAACTCCATCTCCATCGCCACCACCAAAACCAAAGGTCAGCACCAACTTCACAGACGTGTTTGCATTTAGTGGACCAGCACCAGAGAGGATAAACGGGAGGTTGGCCATGATAGGGTTTGTGGCAGCTATGGGGGTGGAGATAGCGCAGGGGCAGGATTTGTTTTCTCAGATCTCGGAAGGCGGAGTTATTTGGTTCCTTGGTACAAGTGTCGTGCTCTCTTTCGCTTCGTTGATTCCATTGTTCAGAGGAGTGTCCGCAGAGTCGGAGTCCGACGGGTTGATGACATCGGATGCCGAGTTATGGAATGGGAGGTTTGCTATGTTGGGTTTGGTGGCTCTGGCTTTCACAGAGTTTGTCAAGGGCGGGGCTCTTTTCGTCTAATGTCTTCACACTTCGACCAAGTTGTACAAGATAAAAAGAAATATGTTAAAAGAAATGGCTGTACTTATGTAGTTTCTGCACCCTTCATCAATTTTAATTATGATTTTTAATCTCCAGCTTTGAAGTTGCAACAAGTCTGATTTTATTAAGGGCAATAAATATTTCAAAATATACGGACACAATATCACAATGAACATGATTCTTAAGGGGAAGAACACTTCTAAGTTAAAATTTACCTGTGGCTCATTATTCCGGTATGCTAACTGCATATGAACAAACGACGACGATGTTACGTCTAGATAATATGATGTTACAGATTTATGCGACAGAAACGTTGTCAAATGTGATAATTCTTTCGTTATGTTAAAGATTGAAGAGTAAAAAGAAATATCAAAAGAGACGGAATCAGAAAGTTAGAAATGAAAACTAATACTCAGTTGATAGTTTACCAGAAAATACAGAACACGTTATGAAAACTGAGAAAAATTTATCTTTTCTAAATCATTATACTGAAAACTGGGATTTCAATCCTCTTTTATTAGAACATCGTATATCTAACATTTTTTTACACGTGAAAAAAAAATGCTCTACATAGTTCCAAACGAAAAAACAGCAAAGAATGGCAAGAATACAAGTTCTAGTATTGCACGTATTTACAAGGAGTATGAACATTGGCGGGAGAGTGTATAGTACCGTTCAAACTAAACATCTATCAAAACTCTACGATGATTTAACTCTCCATCCGGTTGCTTGTCATGATCTTCGAAATCCTCTACACTCTGAATCAAAAGAATAATTTATCAGTACTGAACAAGCAAACAAACATTGTCGCAGTGATCCCAGAAACTACAGAGATGTAAACTTAGGTAACAGAGATGTATACTTACTTCTGCAGGCGGATCAATGGCGAGCAAAGTTATGGCGTTGGGATTGAAGCTCAAGCCGCTGGAGAATCAAAGGAAAACACTGTTAATGATACACAATGGACAAGAAGATTCAGCGAATCATGAATTAATTGACAATTTTTTTCTTTAGCATAATGCTCACTATCAACAGATTAGATGGGAATGATAATAAGTACCAGTTGAATAAAGCTAGCCGCCATATGTATGGAGTAAAGAACTCTTCTGGATGGCTTTCTTGCTCATAAGAGAAATGTAATTGAGTGAACATCTGTACCAATACAAACAGAGAAAAACATGAGCTACATTTTTGTTTCCCTGAAGTAACACATCAAACAGCTATGCATAGAAAGCAAGGAAAAAGTTATGATCTCAAAAATGACATTAATACCTTCATCCCATCAGCTCGCCATGATCGACAATTAACAATTATGAGTTGCAGAACCTTCTCTACAGACCATTCACCATGTTGTGTTTCGGTATCAATTCGACTATTAAAAAAGTCTAAAACCTACAAAATGGCACCACAAGGTTCAATGTTACAACTAAAAGATGTGCCATTAAAAATTCCAAATTTAGACGAGGAACACAATAAATCTTTTTTCCAAATTTACCATATAAATATTTTCAATCAATTCACTGAAGCGTGGGTGACTCTTAAATGGTAGAAAGACCTCCTGTCTATGCATTATCGCATATACAACCTGCACAGAACAAAAGGGAATGTGAAAAGATAAGGTATGTGCATGACAAATACCCTTACAAGGGCAGTAACTTTGTAATACAGTTACACGATTGATACCTCAGGATTGCGGGGGAGAGCATAGGTCAATATAGCATTCAATATTTCAAGGACGATCCTCAAGAAATCGGTGTAAATATGCAGCTCTGCTGACTACAAGTGAATGTGAACAAGAGAGTATTTTAGACAACATGAGAATTCCAGAAAGGCGCATCAGGTATCATAACACCCGAATTAAGTCTAGCATTGTAGTCAAAGACCAATATATACCACATCTTCTGCAAGACTGTTTTCCTCAAAAGAGTCACCTTTCCCTATTTTCTCGTCCATCCGCTCCGCAAGTTTGTTATACCTGAAGCAATGTTCAACAAAAATGATTTACCGCATCACAATGATCTAGGACAACAACAACAAAAATTGCATCACAATGATCAGACTGTAAAAATGACAGCTTACAAAAAAGAAAACTAAGAAGCCAAACAATATACATAAAAAAGAAAACTAAGAAGCCAAACAATATACATACTTGCGGGAGAGCATATAGAAAAGGCTAACAAGTCTCTGTGAAGCATATGCACTCAAACGGTGGACATGAGGAGCCATGTTTGCCAAAGTTGCAAGACAAGTTGTGTGAAGATATAAATCCTGCAAATATTCCCAATCCAAATTATCAACAAATTAATCAGCCCACAATTCCAAAAAACACTGCTGGCACAGCAAAAAAAATTAATCAGCTATACCCGCAGCTTAGATAGGTTGTACTTCACAGTTCTAATCAAAACTATGACCATGAGGGAACCAAGAGATGTCTGATGGAGAAGGTGCTCTTTATACCATGGCACACTGGGCAGAATCTGTCATTGAAAAAGAATAGAATCAAAATCAGGAAAAATTTCAATGTTTCAACATCAGAGATTCTCCAGCATAGATGATATTTACCATCTTGTGAATGCTTGCGTTGAAAGAAGAATCTTGGCTAAGAATGAGAAGTATAATCAGCAAGATGTAAATGTGATTAGATGTCCTCTTTGAAGCATTATATAGGGTTTCCAAAATGGGCATCAACTGCAGAATTCATGGAGTGAACAGATCATTACTATGAATAAATATGACAACAACAAGGGAAAAACAAAGAAGAAAAGAAAAGCTAGCTCATTAATCAGATGCACACAATTAAAAAGAGGGGGAAAAATAAAAAACTTCTCTGTACAGACATGTAACCATAAGGTTGGATTCATTTTTCTTTTTTAATTACAACTTTTAATCAAGACAGTAGAACCTTCGCCAGTTTTTCAATATATTGTCTTCAAATTGAAAATAATATCAACCATAACCCCTATTTGAGGTGAATGATCATACCAATGTATCCAAATCTGTTCGCACCAAAACATACTCCAAGAAATCAGAGTTTCCATGCACCAGTGTGTAAAGTAATAGGACTGCAGTTTCATCAGCTAAACACCTGGCAATAGGAAAAAGATTTAAAAAATTATTTTATAAAAATGTCCTATGTGACGTTCATTAGCATCTTCCTAAAATCTAGTTGCTTAATGAAGCCAGGAATATTGACAAGATAGAAGCTTCCTCATCTCCAAAAATTCTATGGAAGTTAAAGAGGAACAGAGACTTACATTCCCAACGTATCGAACAGGGATGCAAATGGCAACCTCACATGTGACCCATTGTGTGCACTTCCCTCGATATCTACACGATCAACTGCAAAAAGCACATACCAATTACCGATACAGCAACATGACAAAAATATATCAAACCATATCAGTGTGTGAGCGCTCACGTTCAAGGTCTCTAGCATTTTCTAATGCTTTGCAGTACGGATTTTCAGAGAAATACGTTTTCAATTGGGAATCTAAAGAAGCACTGTCATCACTCCTGTCTCCCACTGATTCATCTCCCACAATGCATTTGTGATAATAGTTAAGTATAAGCAACACATGGAGACTGGTATCTGCGAGTGGGTTCCTTAAGCCTTGACCACTTGAAGGTACCAAGTAGTTGAACGGCATTAACACAAAAGAAGCTGCAACAAACACATTGTCAACCTCCCAATTATGCTCTAATATTACAAGGATACCAATACAAAACGACATATTAAAGAAGGCGACAATATATTTGCAATTAAACCAAGTTTGTACATAAGCAGAGATGAGAACCATAAAGTTGAAAGGAAACTCAAAGGTAATACGCAAGAACAACATACCAGCAGCTGAACTGACTCTTTGCAAAACACCAGGTTGAATATCATCAGAAAACACTGGAGAAGATGCATTGTTCAATGAGATACGTGGCCGCGTAATATAATTGAGTAGAAGTCTGCGAACGACCGAATTAACCAATGAACTCTCCTAAAAATACACAACATTAACTAAACATAAGATCACCATAAAGAAAACATTAAAAACAAGCAAACTCAAACCTAGTTTCCTCACCTGAGCCATCGCTGCATCAATAAAAGGATTCATGTCAGAAGGACCAGGAGACGGACCGTAAAGAAGTTGAGTAGACATAGCAACCAACATAAAATTAAGCAACTCCTGGTGTAACAGACATGTTGTCGGACTAGCAACAAAAAATACCACATTTTAAGAAGCAGTCCAGGTAATCTCTCGCACGAAGAAAAAATGCGAAAATTCAATGACATACCTCACATCAACTGATCCAATGAACTCAAACACACACTTCATTACAAAAATCTCAATACTTTGCCCTGCACATAACACTAAATAATCAAGACTCCACACTCAAATTTTACTCCAACTATTAAACAAAAAAACTATACCTTTAACAAAGTCAATCGAAATCAGGTCATTTTCGTCTAAATTCAAATACAAATCATCAACACCATCACTCTCCGAATTCTCAATCAAATACTTCAGAAAGAATGAAGAAATATAAACTGCATTCACCGCTCTCACATAACAACCCGCAGGGGGAGAATTGGAGTTACATTCTCTCAAACAAACCGCTAAATGTATCAGTATCTTCGCTAAGTGTCTCGTACAAGAATTATTTTGCGCTACAAAACAAAAAAAAATCAAAATCAATTTCCTCGTATCAAAGAACGACACGCGTTAAGTGGGAAAAAAACAATTACCGAACAGATGACAGGCTTCGCGAACACGATTCGAAGGCCAACGAAGGTTTAAAGGAAGCTCCAGAAGCTTCTGCCAGAAATCAGATGAGAGAGGAAACGATTTCTCTCCAACTAACGATTCGATGAGGAACTCCGCGGAGTCTTGTGGCCTAGGTCCGCCGTGTCGCGGCGTGGAAGGCACTGCTCCCATTAGTGTGATGTGGTAGGTGAAGAGCTGAGGTTGAAAGTGCGAGTGCTTAAAAATGAGTTTTGGTGGTCTGAATTGGCATTACGATATCGGATCTGGAAAATGCAGTGCGGATGAAGATTGAAACGATGACGTTGAGGTATTGCGAAGAGAGCTTGGGAACGAAGTTTTACAAGAGTTTTTGGTGTAGGGACGGAAGAAATCAAAGACGACTTATTGAGTCAATTTAGTTATTTTTAAAATTACTCATTTCTCCTTTCTTAAATAGCAATTGTTTAGTTGTTGCTATCACGTTACAAGAAGTGGGGATATTTTGGTCATTGTAT